>JALMQS010000055.1:9415277-9518543 GCA_024734495.1 Forficula auricularia | reverse complement strand
GATATATTTAAACTATATATAGCATATATAAGCGTTATATATTATATTATAATGATCTTAAAACTTCATTATACGTTAGGTATACCGATTTAAGAGATTATTTTTTACTTAATAGAACTAGTTAAAATTCTTGAGTTTAAAAAAAGTTTCTTGCTCGTGTCAATCCAGTAGATAGTTTATGTTGTACGAAATGTAAAGGCTACGAAGAAATCAAAACAGGCCAAAATAAAGAAATTGGAACTGAAATTCATCCAGAAGACTTGCCATACGGTCATACGCTCTGGAATGTGTCAGAACAGTGTCGCAAAATTATTAAATTATTTATTTAATAATTAAATATTTGATAATTAAGTTGAATGATTGTTAAAAATAATTATTAAATTTTTTTTGAGATCTAATTGATTTAATATTTTTTATTAATTGATGTTGTATAAAAAGTAGTTCTAATAAAAGTTGTTCTAGATTTTTTTGTAGAATCAGAATATATACAGAAACATATAGGGTTTCCATTTAAAAACAGAACTTGACCTCGAAATACACTTGAAAGCTTGTTCTAGGTCAACAAACAATATCGTAGTTTACTTTCCCCTCTGATATAAATAAACTTTTATTTGAAACTTTTTCATATAATGCACTGTTTTTGAGTTATAAGACTGTCTCAAGATAAAAAAACTCACCCGGTATACCTATAGTTTATTTGTTAGAGACTATTGTTTCCGAAGGTTTGCCTTCACAATCAGTCTTTTTCAATTAAAAATATTCTATATCTGTTATTTCTTATGGGTTCTAATACCCTATAAATTAAGTTTTAATGTTTGATAGTTAGCTAGTTACTCAACAAGGGACAACAAATAGAATATTTATAAAAAAAAAAAAACAAAAAAAAACTGAACCCTCAAAACTATATTCTCTGTTGACAATAATAATAAATTTTCTTCCAGAACTTAAAGTGACTTGATTTAAATATTTTCATTAGAATTGAAGGGTTGGTGTGATCTATCTATATTGAAGATTTAAGAATGAATGTTTCATGTGAAATGACAAATTCCGGTTCTTGAACGAGATGTATGTATGATTTCAAATTATTATAAAAAATTTTGTGTTATATAATTCTCTATAAAAAGAAAAAATGTAAATAAATGTTTCATTTCAATTTTTAGAACTACTGAGGATGGTCGACCAGTGGTGACCGAAACTGTATAGTAATCAATTAAATAATTCTAATAGTTATTAAAATTATTGTTTTATTATTTTGTGACAAAACCAACCCTTCAATTTAATGAAAAAATAATAATAAATAATATGTATTTATATACGCTTATATGTATATGTTTATTTACATCAAACAAAGGACAACCTCATTGATTTTTTCTTTAATTTCTTTTTTTAGAAGAATTCCTGTGAAGATTTCGTTCAATTAACAAAATCTTCCAATCTTCTTCCTCTTGAGCCAACAATAATTTCCAACAATTCTCAATCTGTTAACGAGACAATGGATACGAATATTAGTTTGATGACTCCACAATTTCATGAGAATTCGCAGATTATATCTAATAAAAAATCAGTTTTCAATATGGAAGGTAAAAATAGAAACCCGGAGCAAGTTCAATTTCCATTTGAGACACAGATGTCGACAGATGTCAATTTTTCCGGCTCGCAAGCCAATCGGCTAATCGATCCTTCTTCACACCGAGCCAGAGGAAATTTCCGAACTCAGCCGTATTCTCCACATTCATTTCAAAGAATGATATTTAATCCGAATTTTTATGCCTCGCATTATTTGAGCCAATCTTCAAATGAAATGCAAAATATTAAATAATAATAATTCACAATTTTCAAGAATGAATAATCAACTAGCAAATGAAAGCGAGTTTGATTTAGAACATATTATTGCTTACAATAGCAAAGCTTTGGAACAAGCCAACAGTATTCCTCTTAATCTTGTAAGTTCTAAAATAACAATTTTAAATATAAATACTCTATTTAGTTTTAAAATAGTTTTTATATTAAGTACCTAAAGCCACCGAGCGATACACGGTAACTTTTTTACTTCAGTTAAAAGCTATAATATTAATATTATTTTTAATTTAAAATTCTGATAAAAATACAAATATATATAGTATACTTGGCTGGGGCACTGCCGTGCCTCCAGATTCAAAGATAGAGTTTTTCAGACTCTTTTACATCAACTTATATGCGGGATATCGGAAAGTTTACATACATATCTACTCTTATTAAATGAGCAAAAATTGTATATCTATCTATATATATAAAATTAAGGAGTTTTGTCTGTACATTGGTCCAAATCACGCCAAATTTTGGTTGCCCACGTTTCAAGCAAAGTTATGAACGAAAACACCCTCAACAAAATTCCTGTCTGTCTGTCTGTCTGTCTGTCTGTTTCCGTGGGTTCCGCGAAAAGTTGCTCACGATTCACGTAAAAACGGCTGAAGGGATTATTATGAAATTTCATATTTACATCAGATGTCTTCTAACTTACGTTTTTAGCTATATAACGTTTTGATATTTTGACCCCAGAAGGGGTTTGGGGGGCTCACGAATGAAAATGATCAAATAACTCCTAAACTATTAACCTTACGGCAAATTTTATAATAAACAAAGTTGTAGGGGATGTGATTTCTGACAACTTTTGTTTAAAAAAATTTCCCCAAAAACCCACTCAAAAAAAAGGGGGAGGGGGGTGAAAAATGTAAATTCTTTCCCTTGGAGCAAACTCAACCAAATTTTGTATACATAATCTCTGGGCCTCTAGAGAGCTAGAAATGGAAAAACTAACAACCCAAAATGGGGGGGGGGTCAAAAAATGAAAATTCTTTCTCTTGGACCAAACTCAACCAAATTTTGTATACATAATCTGTGGGCCACTAGAAGGCTAGAAATTCAAAAACTGCAAGGTGCGGCGAGGGTGGGTGCGGGGGTGGAATGGGTGGGCATGGGTTGAGGTTATGGGGTGCACGGGGTGGAATGGGGGTGGGGTGAGGGGAGTGGGGCGAAGTAGGGTGGGGGGTGCAGCGGGTACAGGGGGCGTAACGGGGGGCCCAGGGGGGCTGAAGGGCACGGGTGGGGTGCGGGCGACGGGGTGGGTGGTTGTGACACGGGGGTGGCGCGGGGGGGTGGTGTAGGGCGGGGGGGGCATGGTCCGGGGGGCCTGGGTGGGTTTCGGGGGGTGTGTTGGGTCGGAGTGGGGGGTGAGGGTGGGGTTCGTGGGCTGGGGGCTCCGGGGCTAGCAAGGGGGCCCTGGCTACTTAGAGGGCAGCGAGGGCGGGCTTGCAGCTGGTTTATTTATATATTTATTTAAATATTTATTTATTTGTTTGTATATATATTTGTATCTTGGTTCTATTTTGAAAACGGCTTTAGCGATTTTGATGAAATTCACGGGTTAGGGGTTTTTGGGGTGACAATTCGATCTGTCACGGTCTCATCTTCGACAAAATTGTTTTTGATGGGTTTTTTCGTAATCAAATTAATTATTCTCAGGTAGACAGATCCAAATCTTGGAGTTTAAAAAAAGGTTTTCCTTTTACTATTGTACCCAGACAGACAATGGGTTGGGCTAATTGTTCTCAAAGGCCTTGAAAAACTATTGTGATTGTGGTGTGTTGTTGTCAAGCATTAACTAAACCCGAACAAAGCTCGGTCTTCCAGGTATATATATATATATATAAGTATTTGTATTTTTTTATTTTTTTATTTTAAAAACGGCTCTAACGATTTTGATGAAACAAACTCTATTAACAAGTTTTGAGGATGAGAAAGCGATCTTGATGCGGAGCGGGGGTGGATGTGGTGGATGTGGGGGGTGCGAGGAAGGTGGGGGATCCGGGGGTAGGGCGAGGTTTCGGGGGTGGGGTCGAGCAGGGTGGAGGTGGTGGGTACAGTGGTCGAATACTATATAGATATATTTGTATTTTTTTAATTTGAAAACGGCTCTCAAATAAAAATCGACCTTTTTATCAGAATTTTAAATTAAAAATAATATTAAAATAAAGATTTTAACTGAAGGAAGAAGTTACCGAGCATCGCTCGGTGCCTCAGGTACTTTAATTATAATTAAGAAACTCTTCTTACCATTGTAATAAAAAACTAAACCAACATTAAACTATAACTAATTCATTTTTAAGAAAATTTTAATTCATAGTTAGAACAAAGTTTCTGAGATAATAATGAGTATCTGGAGGCACGGAGCGATGCTCCGGTAACTTTTGCTTCAGTTACAAGCTATATATAATTAATATTATTTTTTAATTTAAAATTCTGATAAAAAGGTCGAGTTGATTGTGTTGACTTTTAGGAAAATACGAGTCCTTTTGTGTTTAAGGTCCCGAAATAAAAAAAATTCCTCTTTTGGGTTCAAGAGTTAAATTTTGAAAAAAATGAAAAAAACAATTTCGTGATATTTACCTAATCAATTAACGTATGTTCCGAAATTGAATGCTAAAACTTTAAAAATCGATGAGTTAGAACACTATAAAAATTTAAATAAATATATAGTAAATAATAATTATGATGGGCTGACTAAATGGGCATCTTCATCTTCCCGAAGCCAATTAAATAATAATAAAAAAATAATTATTAAAATTTCCTATTTAATATATAATATTATTTATTATATAGTATTAGTGGGTTTTAAAATTAAAAAACCAATTAATAAATAAAAGATAATTGAACAAAATGTAAACAAATTTTTTATTGACATTTTTATCTATAAATAATTACTTTAATTAAGAAAAAGTCAATTAAGATGAATTTTGATGATGTCCAGACCTAGCCGGATTGCTTTCTCATCCTAAAAAGTTGTTAATAGAGTTGGTTTCATCAAAATCGGTAGAGGCGTTTTTAAAATAGAAAAAATATACAAATATATAAATATACAAATAAATATATATAATACAATTTTTGCTTGTTTAATAAGAGTAGAGAGTAGATTAAATAATGAAAAATTTACACTAAAAACAAGCTGGCAACAACGCATGTATTTAACCTAAAAAGCGGGTTAACTTTAGTACTTTTTTGACGTTTTTTCGCTTCAGCCATTGTAGCAACATCTTTCAATCGCTTATTAAGAACTTTTTATTTTATAAATCTCCCTTTATAAAATATACTTTATCTGATATTTCTATGATAAAATATATACAAGCTCGGACAATGTTGCCAGATTTGCCATACGAGCATGGGATTGTGCTAGTAGTGGTACATAAACAGCAAAAAGTTTTGGGCTTATGAATTTTTATTGTCTAGTCTGTTCTATATACTCTAGCATTAACTTTTTGCTAGTATTGTCGCAAAACAACTACCTTAAGTTTTGAGATCTGAAAGCTCGGATGCTTTCAACATGCCTAGAAATACAAACAATAAATACCTTTTAATATTTTTTTCAGAGTATGCAAAATTCAAATCTACTGCATTATGTTCATGACAAAGGTCCGTTTAAGACACAGGAAGAATTGGAGGCTTATGAAAAGGTGAAATAAAGATTTTTTTTTATTTAATAAAATATATTTTAAGTTTTTAATTTTTCACTAATATATTCGTATAATTTGATAAAAAATGATTTTATATAAATTATCAGATCATTTAGATCTAGTAAAATGTATCAATCAATTATTATTTGTGTATTTGTGTATATTAATTGAAAAATGTTTGTTTTCTAGTTGATGATCCAAAAAACCAAGAAGCAAACCACAAATCCAGATAGGCCTTGACATTGAGCAGATGGCAAAGGAAGGCGATTTGTCCAAAGCTAATTCGGCGACTCTTATAGATTGGTTAAAAAGTAAAAGCGTCTATTGTAAAGCCAAGGAGAAAAAACAGACCTTGTAGAAAAAGTAAATCAGTATCTAGGCATAGAATAATATTATTCAATACCTATTCTTTTTTATATATTAAAAACAAAAATGTTAAATATCCATAAATGTTAATTTTTAATGTTTAAGAAAACACTTTTCCTTTTATCAATTTTATTTTGTTTAAAATTAATATTTGATCTCTTGGTTTTATAATTCCTATTTCTTCAAGATTTTCCTTAGTCAATGTAATAAAAACTTCATAATCAATCTAAAAAAATAATAAAATAAATAAATAAATAATTTATGATTAAAAAATAAAGGAAGTACATAAAATATTATTCCTCGATTGTTCAGAATTAGAGTAAAAGAAAAAAGAGCGAAATTGGGGAGCATCGAGGGTGAACCGCGACCTAAAATCGTGTACACCTACTTCCACTTTCATTTATAAGTAAAAGACAATAGATTATCTAATGGATTCCAAAGTAGTTCCAAATGTGATTCCAAAGACTGCACTTTGAGGGGTGGGGGGTTATGTAGAGGGGCAAGGGGGGTGAATGTAACTTATGTACTAGGGAAATTGGGCTTTATTTTATTACGTTATTATTAAATTTATCTGCTTCGCTATTTATTAATGGGGTAGGTGTGTCCCTCAGTGACTGATCCAAGTGGCACGTCCCTGAAATGGAGAATGAAATTTGAGGTGATGAGTGAAGGATGTAGGGAAATGGGCTTCCTGGTACTAATGCTATAAATAATGTTATACAGACCAGCGGTTATAATAGACAATGATATAGTTTTATTCCTTAGCAGTACAATTAGTTGAGGTGAAGTAGAGAGAATTTCGTACACGGCAAACTCGTTTGTGTCCAGCGGGATTATTGATAGACTCGTCGCTGCTGAAGAACGGCCGGTGAGAATAATATATATATAATGGGTTTGAGCGCCGACTTCGAAGGTGTGCTTCTCGGGTCTCAATGTAGATAATTATATATATATCAGCGGTATGCGCCTTGTATGCCGGAAGTCCTGGTATTAGCGATGAACGTGTACCATTAATACTGGGCCTTAGATGACGAAGGTTACTCGATGAAGAAAGGAATATAGAACATATATATATATATATCAGGAGGAGTTGCAGCTTTTGGCTCTCTCGCTGTGGTAATAATAATAGAATGTGTATTGTCAATTCGCCTCACTCATGTCATGTCAATGACTTGCGGAACTTGAATATAACAGTATTTGTGTAGATATATTCTGAGCACTTGATAGTAGTAGATATGCTCACTCTCTCTCCTGACAATGACTGACTGTGGAACTTGAATATAAAAGTAATTGTAAGTGTATTCAGAGTCACATTGATAGCAGTAGATATGCACACTCTCTCTCATGACATGTCAGTCAATGACTGTCGAACTTGCTCAAGTCAATGCTCTTCTATATTTGTTAATCGTTGGTCATTTACTATGCTTTCCCAGAACTCATTGGTTTCCCTTGTTTGATGATCAATTGATTGCCTCAATTAGACTTTAATTATGAATAAAAATAAGAAGTAATTAATTATTGAAATAAACTATGGTTCAATCCACAGGACCATTGCACCTCCGACGTTATGGCAAAGAAAAATGATTAAATATATTGAGATATTATAGGGATATTGATAGATATTTATTTATTTTTCTTTCGGTACTTATTTATGGGGTATTTATTGGGGACAAAAATGCTCGACTATTTATTTATGTATCGGGGTTGCGGACAGACGGACTCCAGACTCACCAGAACGCACGGTAACTCGAAAACGCATCGCCGAGACCTCACTCAATTCACCAGGGTATATTAATCGTCCCAGATTCAGGGTGGGAACAATCACACGACTAACATGTTTATTTAGAGTAATTTAGGCGTTAAGTGAAATATTGATTCATTTGCATCCACTTACCTCGAGACACACTTGATTTTCGAGCAACAGGTAAAAAGGGTAGAAAATTATTTAATATGGAAGGGCAGAGGTGCTTAGGGTTACTATGGGGTTTGTGTTTATGGCACATGACACAAGGAATTAGGAATATCTTCTTTTATTCGAATAATATTGATATTTGGGTTGTTATGATTCTATGGGATTAGGGATTAATAAGTGAGTGACCTGAGTAGAGAAGGTATAACGAGAATGCAAGCAAGAGCAGGCTTTGACAATGATGGAACGAGTTTGCAATTTATAATAGATGGCAAAGACAATCGCTTAATACTACGTAATTGATTTGATCACAATAGCATTGACAATTATAGCTTTTAATAATGACTGGTTGACAAAACAAATAACAAGATAGATGATATCACTGGGGTACTCAAAATAGGGGACTAAAATATAGTAATTATGTGTGGGAGGGTGAAGTGTAAATTTAATAGGGGATCTAAATTTTAGTTAATCGGGTACGAAATAAAAATAAAAACAGATGGCGAAAGATGCAAATGAAGGGCTAAATTTATAAATATTGGGGAGAAGAGAAAAAGGGCTGATTTTAAAAATAAGTAGATGTAATTATTAAATTATTGTGGAAGTTCACATTTGTTTTCGTAAAGAAATACATTTAAATAGAATAGGATAAATATAATCCTCTAATTATTGTTGCTAATCGGACAAAATAGATTAGTGATTTAATATTATGCAATTAATAATAGATTTGTATTTTTGAGATTTATTTAAAAATATCTTAAAGAATAGAAGTAAAAATTTAATGGGGACTAATAAATTTATATTTTATAAGAAGGTGGGGGCTATGAAATTTTATTGGAATTAAGGCGGAGATTTTTTTTTGAACAAATTATATATATATATGCAACAAATGACAGCAATAAAAAATGAATATGATAATAGGGGAGAAATAAATGGAAACTTGGCTTGATTATTATTCTTTTTACATTTTTAAGACGGGTATCAGTGGGAAGACAATTTTCTTAGATTTCAAAGTGGATCAACAAAATATTTTCTTTTCATTGATTTTAGCGTGTATGATTTCGCGAGGCGTTACGAACAATTTGTTCCAACGCCAGGGTGCCGGGGTGTACTTGATTCTGCAGCACGTGGCTAATAAATATTATTAGTAAAATTATTTTTATTAATTTTAAACTTAAAAATGATTTGGAATATTCCTTGTAGAGTGTCTTTAAATCAAGTAGAATTTTAACTGTGGGGATGATTTCGATTGGGGGGTATGTAACGATTTTAACTAAGGGCGGGGGGACTGAATTTTAATAATTTCTTGATTATTAATAACGGGTGCATGTGTTTCTATTGGGGGCTGTGAGGATGGAATTTTGATAATTTGTTGACTGATAATTGGTTCATTAATCTCTATGACGGGTAGATACGTTACTGACTTTAATTCGGTGGTGGGCTCTATGATGGGACTAATATTAACATTCTTAAAGGGGTCTGAATTGAGTTCTGGTGTGGTTTCGGTGAATTCGGCTGTGGATACCTTTGTTGCAAATTGAAATTTTAATGGAGGGGTTTGAATGGTTGGGAGGGCAGTTTCTACATCTTCATTCTTTCTGGGATGATCATTAAATCGACCATCGATCTCATCGAGCTTGTTGTTCCCTACATCAACTTTGGTATCAAATTTGCCATTGAGTTTTTTCATCCTATCAAACGCACCATCCATATTAGCGAATCCCCTTTCAAATGTACTATTTATATTTCTAAAATTGCTAGTCAAATTATCGAATCCACGATTCATATTCGCATTCATATTTTCCATCTTCGCAAGCAGCTGCCTGAACATTGCATTTGTATCATTATTATTGAGGGGGCAGGTTCAGCACTAGAGGGTGTGGAAGGGGTTGGGGGTGACTTTTCTTTACCTGGCGCTCTGTCCAATGTGTCTATGCCTTCGGCTGTGGGAAAATGAATCATATTGTGATCATTATGTTCTGATTGGCCGGAGTGAATTGGTCTCGAGGATGCGTCCCCGGTGCCCGCCGTCGGTCCAGCGAGCATAGAAAGTGTCCCCTGTACGTCCGACATCGATAATAAGACTCGAAAGAAGAAAAACAAGAGGCAACAAGTAAATAAATATTTGAATTTAAAATTATAATTAGGTGGAAGTGTCAATGGCCTCTGGTGTATTTACTCATTCTTATTCAGATAAATATAGAATAAATTTTTTTTTGTAAAATTTTTTTTCAATATAATAAATTTTTTTTTCAAACAAAGGAACCTGCTAATCTCTGGGTAAACGTAGATATTTTCAAATATTTTCAGAATTATGTGTACCAGGAAATGATTGTGAGATGAAGTGAAATTTTTTGAAGATGAATAGGGATTGTCACCTGGATCAGTAGAATACCGGCTTCTTTTGCGGCCTATCCAATCCCAGCACCTCCACCACACGAAGGGGGTGGGGGGGTTGATTAGGGGGCAAGGGGGAGTTGAATGTAACTTATGTACTAGGGAGATCCCAGCATCTCCCACCACACGAGGGGGTGGGGGGTTATTAGGGGGCAAGGGGGGTGAATGTAACTTATGTACTAGGGAAATTGGGCTTTATTTTATTACGTTATTATTAAATTTATCTGCTTCGCTATTTATTAATGGGGTAGGTGTGTCCCTCAGTGACTGATCCAAGTGGCACGTCCCTGAAATGGAGAATGAAATTTGAGGTGATGAGTGAAGGATGTAGGGAAATGGGCTTCCTGGTACTAATGCTATAAATAATGTTATACAGACCAGCGGTTATAATAGACAATGATATAGTTTTATTCCTTAGCAGTACAATTAGTTGAGGTGAAGTAGAGAGAATTTCGTACACGGCAAACTCGTTTGTGTCCAGCGGGATTATTGATAGACTCGTCGCTGCTGAAGAACGGCCGGTGAGAATAATATATATATAATGGGTTTGAGCGCCGACTTCGAAGGTGTGCTTCTCGGGTCTCAATGTAGATAATTATATATATATCAGCGGTATGCGCCTTGTATGCCGGAAGTCCTGGTATTAGCGATGAACGTGTACCATTAATACTGGGCCTTAGATGACGAAGGTTACTCGATGAAGAAAGGAATATAGAACATATATATATATATATCAGGAGGAGTTGCAGCTTTTGGCTCTCTCGCTGTGGTAATAATAATAGAATGTGTATTGTCAATTCGCCTCACTCATGTCATGTCAATGACTTGCGGAACTTGAATATAACAGTATTTGTGTAGATATATTCTGAGCACTTGATAGTAGTAGATATGCTCACTCTCTCCCCTGACAATGACTGACTGTGGAACTTGAATATAAAAGTAATTGTAAGTGTATTCAGAGTCACATTGATAGCAGTAGATATGCACACTCTCTCTCATGACATGTCAGTCAATGACTGTCGAACTTGCTCAAGTCAATGCTCTTCTATATTTGTTAATCGTTGGTCATTTACTATGCTTTCCCAGAACTCATTGGTTTCCCTTGTTTGATGATCAATTGATTGCCTCAATTAGACTTTAATTATGAATAAAAATAAGAAGTAATTAATTATTGAAATAAACTATGGTTCAATCCACAGGACCATTGCAGCTGTGTACACCTAATTTCAATCGCGGTTCACCCCTCGGGGAGCATTATCTGTAAGGCCGAATCGAAAGAGGCAGGAAGCAGGCTACCCGGCCGAAGCTTCGGGTTGACTAACCGGTCCGGTGCCAAGAAATAACTGTACTGAACAGAGTTTTTCTTCGGCTAGCGTAGACGCCACGCCAAGTGGACAAGTTTCTGTGTTGTCTAATTCGACCTAAGAATCCTATATTATCCTATACTACTAAAGCGCATTTGTGACTGCATCTGTATCTATGTCCGTCCCCCAACAAAAACAGTCGTCATGGTTACAAATTTTAATGAAATTATCTATAATATACATAAAATTAAGGTTTTGTCTGTACATTGGGGTGAGGGGTGGGGGTCTAGGGGTCGTCATGGTTACTAATTTAAACGAAATCTATATAGTTTTTAAGGAATTTGTTGTTGGTACTTGGTGAAACATTTTTTAAATTTTTGGATAAAAAAATACTTGGTAGGTTTCACATTAATCTATATATATATATAAAATTAAGGTTTTGTCATTTCATTGGGATGGTGGGGTGGGTGGGGGTGCTGAGTGGGTTTCGGGGTGGGGGTCCGGGGAGCGAGCCCCCTGGCTAGCAAGAGGGCCGCCAAAGGCGGGCCTTGCAGTTAGTTATACTACTAAAGGGCATTTGTGCCTGCCTCTATAAGTACCTATGTACCTACCTATCTATGTACCTACCTATCTATGTATTTACGTCGGTCCCCCAACAAAAACAGTCGTCATGGTTACCAATTTAAATGAAATTATCTATCTATATATATAAAATTAAGGTTTTGTCTGTACATTGAGGTGGTGGTGTGAGTGGGGGTGCTGGGTGGGTTTCGGGGGGGGGGGCGTCCAGGGGGTTCTCTGGATAGATAGCGAGAGGGCCGCCGAAGGCGAAGCCGCACAGCTAGTGATTGTTATGAAATATTTTCGAATTGATGATACCAGGTGTCCCATAAATCACCCGAGGGTTTAAACACTTTATTTGAAAATATTTTGTTTTGCCTAGAGTAGCAGAGATGTTGATTCAGAAAGAGAAATCAATGAGGTTGTCCTCTGCTTGATGTAAATAAACATATAAATCGTTATAAACAGTTTATACATTTTAGTTTTCCATACCGTAATAAGCTGACGTGTTCTGATGTGGCCATCCACTTGACTTTACCATACAACCTGGCCCCTTACTTATATTTAATATTTAATCAAATTATTTATAATCATGTAGGGGGGGGGGGGTTAGTTTTTGCATTTTTATACTTCTGGGGGTCCACTGAAACCTAGATTTTTAATTTTTAACACCCCCTCCACCCCCTTAATTTTAGGTCGATATGCACAAAATCTAATCAGCTCTTAATCTCAATGGATCAAAACTACTGTGTGAAATTTGGTTTCGATATTCACACTAGTTTTTGAGCTAGCTCGTCCACAAAAATTTGGTAACGCACAGACTAACTAACTAACAGACATTTTGACAAAACAATTATTATCTCGAAAAATATAATTTTTTCGATGTTCCATTATTAAAGCTTTTTTGTAGAGCGAAATGCCATGGTTTCGCTCAATTTTTCTAATCAAAATAGTTTCAGCCGTTTTTGAGATATTTCGAAAAAAAGAAGGAAAAAAACACTTTTTTCATACACGATTACAATACTTGACCATACACTCTATGGTAAAGTAATAAAAATCAATTGTTTTCCTTTATGCTTTACCATACAGGATATGGTCAAGTATTGTAATCGTGCATGAAAAAAGTGGGTTTTTTTCTTCGAAATATCTCAAAAACGACTGAAACTATTTTGATTAGAAAAATTGAGCGAAACCATGGCATTTCGGTCTACAAAAAAGCTCTAATAATGGAACATCGAAAAAATTATATTTTTCGAGATAATAATTGTTTTGTCAAAATGTCTGTTAGACTGTCTGTTAGTTAGTTAGTTAGTCTGTGCGTTACCAAATTTTTGTGGACGAGCTAACTCAAAAGCTAGTGTGAATATCGAAACCAAATTTCACACGTAGTTTTGATCCATTGAGATTAAGAGCTGATTAGATTTTGGTGCATATCGACTAAAAATTAAGGGGGGTGGAGGGGGGTTAAAAATTAAAAATCTAGGTTATTTGAGCAAACTCAACCAAATTTTGTATACATCAGTGGGACCCCAGAAGATTAAAAATGCAAAAAATAATCGCCCAAAATGAGGGGGGTGAAAATCTAGGCCCTTGTACCAAACTCAACCAAATTTGTATACATAATCAGTGGGCCCCCAGGAGTCTAAAAATGCAAAAACTAACCCCCTCCCTACATAATTATAAATAATTTTATTAAATATTAAATATAAGTGAGGGGCCAGGTTGTAATGGTAAAGTCAAGTGGATGGCCACATCAGAACACGCCAGCTTATTTTTTTCATTTTCATTTTTCAAATAAAAGAGAAAAAAACACTTTTGATTTTTGAAAAGAAATAAATTCAATTAAGAATAAAAAAAATTTATTTACTTCATGGTCCAAAAATATTGTCAAATATTTGTCCAATTTAAGGTATTTTATCATATCTATAAAATGATTAGTATTATGCATATAGTAGTCATCATTTGTTTTATTGTAGTTTGGCTTGTCGTTTTCCTTTTTTAAAAAAAAACTTTGAAATCTTAAATAAAAAAAAAAAAAAAAATGAATTAATTAACATTTCTGAAGACAGATAGATATTGAAATTTATGAGTGAATGAATCGGGTCAATTCAAGCAAAGCACATTTGAATCATTTCTCATTAGTGTTCTTTTTTTTGACTTATCTATCATTAAAGAAAACTCACCAATCATTTGAAATTGATTAACTACTGAACTCTCGGTATGTGAGTTCCTCTGAGGAGGTATGTGGAGGAAGGCCTTTAGTTTTGATTTATCTTTGGAAGTTTCGGGTTTTATTTATTTATAATAAGTTATATAGGAATATATATATATATATATATATATATATAAATTGGAATTGGCAAACAACGCTATGATGTCGGACCACCCCTCCACACAAGCTCTGCTTAATGAGGGGTGTTGCAATAATTGTTGAATATAATCTGTTTTATTGTCTTTAATTATAATGGTTTAAATTTTTTATAGGTGAGGTTTTATCTTTTTATAACTCAAAAACAGTGCATTATATGAAAAAAAGTTTCAAATAAAATGTTTATTTAAATCGAGAGGCAAACTAAACTACACTATTGTTTGTCGATCTAGAATTCTAGAACAAGCTTTCAAGGGTATTTCAAGGTCAAATTCTGTTTTTTAAATGGAAACCTATATTTCTTTTCATATTCATAATCTACAAAAAAAAAAAAAAACTGAACAACTTTCATTAGAACTATTTTTTTACGACATCAAATAAACAAAATATTAAATCAATTATTAGATCTCAAAAAATCTTAATAATTATTTTTAACAATTATTCAACTTAATTATCAAATAATAATGATCAAATATTTGATTACGAGCTTTTCGTGCGTGCCTTCGGCACGCCCTCGAAGCTCGGCCCTCCGGGCTGGTGCCCTGGCGGGCAGCGTCTCGGTCAAAAATTTTTATTCCTCTTAAAAAACCACACTCCAAATGTATACCCGTAAACTACCGAAAATACATCATCTCTTAAAAGTTTCGCCTCTTTAATTTTTGAGTGGCGGGGGGGGGGAGGAATAATTATGAATATATTATAAATTTAAATTTCATTTTTCCTTTTCAAAACAAAAACAATGAAATGATTTATGAACTGCAAAAAATTCGCAGTCTGAATCATGGAAATTATTCAAATTTACGCGGTTCAATTAATTTAATTAATTACAAAAAATATATTTAATGTTTCTTAATTTAAAATGAATTGGAGTCTTTCATTTCAAAATTCGAATATATATATTTCAAATTTGCCTGGTTAATGAAAATCGATTGGAGCCATCAGTTTAAAATCCCGAGGTGAGAATTATATTTCAAATTTGCCTCGTTAATTAATATATATTTAATGTTTCTTAATTTAAAATCTATTGGTGTTTTTTCATTTTCATTCGAGTTCAAATGAATACAATATTTTATCTAGACACAAAGTCTAAATCAAAAATATATAGTTTTAGTAAAAGAAATCAAGATATAAATATTAATGTGACATTGGTCTAGTGGTTAGAGCTGATGACCATAGTTCAAGAGTTCGTCGGTTCGATTCTAGGCAAGAGGGTAATTTTTTAGAGAAATTTCTCTAAGCGTTGTTACAAATTAATCTAGATAAATATATATAGTATTAAATAAATAATTTAATAATAATTGATAATTTAATAATTTTTTTGACACTGTTCTGAGACATTCCAAAGTGTTATTGCAAATCTTCTGGATGAATTCCAGTTCCAATTTCGTTTTTTGGCCTGTTTCAGTTTCTTCGTTGCCTTTACATTTCCTGTTTCTTTTTTTAACTGATTTACAATACGATACAATGAAGCTTGTGAGGGTGTATCCCTGTCATGAAAACGCTCGGCATCCATTTCAATGGCAACCCATGGCACACTTCTTCCACATTCACCGCATAAATTAAGACCATTTCAATTCTGTCTTCAAAACAATGCTCCATTTTTATTATGGTAACACGACACGAGAAATAAACTTTTTTATACTCAAAAAGTTTAAGTAGTTCATAGGTAGAAAATAATTTCTTAATTATATCGTTAAATCATTATAAACACTTATATTCATTGTTGTAACTTTTCGATTTAATAACTATTTATTTAATAATTAATTATTTAATCATTATTTGATAAATAAGTTGAATAATTGTTAGGATTTTTTGAGATATAATAATTGATTTAATATTTTGTTTATTTGATTTCGTATAAAAAAATAGTTGTTATGAAAGTTGTTCAGTTTTTTTTGTAAATTATAAATATGAATAGAAATATATAGGTTTCTATTTAAAAAACAGAAATTGACCTTAAAATACCCTTGAAAGCTTGTTCTAGAATTCTAGATCGACAAACAAAGGCGTAGTTTAGTTTCCCCCTCGATATAAATAAACTTTTATTTGAAACTCTTTTTCAAATAATGTACTGTTTTGAGTTATAAGACTATCTCAAGATAAAAAACTCACCCGGTTTACCTTCAATGTATTTACTTACTTCTTTGCAAATAAATATTCTATATTCTATATTCTCGTACCTACTTTTTCCGTTTTTTAAACGCCCTGTCATAGTAATAAAAGAACTCTAAGCAATCCGAAATGATTAAGAATTAAATTGTATTTTATTAGACGGTAGACCGGGGATCCGAAACATCCCTCTCATTAATTAAAATCATTTCTGTTTTAATCGTACCTGTTTATCGCCGTCTTACATCTAATCTTCCAATTATTCTCTCTTCCCCGTTGAGTTGGATTCTCCATCAGCTTGGTTGGAAATTCTTCATCGGCAAGTGTGAAACTTTGTTCTAGGACTATGAAATGTTTGTTCATAAGAATTAATTAATTCAATTGAGTTTTCCAAAAACGTAGGATTCAAATTTCTTCTATAAGCTGGATTTTTAATGATTAAATAAGGGGAATTAAGTAAATCATTGGTTGGTGGATAGACGCGAGACGTTTTAGGGGTTAAATATTGAGCCATGAGGGGGAATTTCTACTACACGATTGACATACAGGGGAAGAAAAATGGGGATCGAGTGTTAGCTGCGGGAAATTGATGGATTGAAATAACGGCGAGGCGAATTTCGCTGTATGCGGCTTTAAAATTTTTATAAATTCAATGTTAGTACTCTTGGTTGCAATATCGAGGGCGTTTTGATTCAGATTATTTAATAAATTAACATCTGCTCCGTGTTTTATCAAAATCTTGCCAATTCTTAAATTATTTCTACATGTTGCCGTCATCAATGCAGTTTTACCTGAAAACAAAAAAATCAAATTTATTCCGTTTTCTAACACTTTCTCTGGATTTTAGATTTTTTACTTTCACATTTATATTCAGTACCTGGCCACCGAGCGATGCTCGGTAACTTTTTGCTTCAGTTAAAAGCTATATATTAATCCCCCCTCGCCCCCCGGACCACCATCACTTCACCCCACCTCCTGCACCCCTCCACCCCACACCCATCCCCAACCACTTCCCTCGCCTCCCGCACCCCTCCAACACTGCACCCCCCACATCTCCCCCACCGCCACCTCCACCCCCGCCCCCGCCCCCTCACCCAGTTTTTGCATTTCAAGCCTTGTAGTGGCCCACAGATTATGTGTATATATGTATAGGTATATAAATAAATACCGTATAATAATTTTTTTAATTAAATAACAATTTTTGAGTTCATCAATTAAATTGCCAAATTCTAATATAGAAAAAATACGTTTGTGGGATTTAAAACTCGATTTTTAATCAATTAAATTTTTTTTTTTTTATAAATTTTATTAAACCAATTATTTTACATTAATTAATGTATACATTGTATTTTAGCTTCGATTCCGGAGATTACTTCTCCACCATCGAGTGTCCTTATTCATCTTTAGTCCTTGTTTTTAATAAGAGGAAAAATCTAATTAGATAAAAAAACCTCTTTTCCGATAATTATTTCAATTCCATTATTCCCCAATCAAGTCGATTGGTCTCATCCTCCATCCCTCCATCCATCTCCAATCAATTAAATTGTCTAACTTTTAATATATATATAATAATATTTGTAATGATCTATTAGTGGAATTTAAAATTAAAAAACCAATTAATAATTAAAAGGAAATTGAATAAAAATGTAAATATAACATTTTTATCGAGACAACCACCTGTGAATAATTATTTCAATTAACAAAAAACCCATCAAAAACAACTTAGCCGAAGATGAGACCGTGACAGATCGAATCGCCAACACAAAACCCTCCTAACCCGTGAATTTCATCCAAATCGTTAGAGCCGTTTTCGAGAACCCGATCTGGATATATATATATACAAGATTTGCTCGTTTAATATAATATGATAAGATAAGAAAGATAGAATATAATATGGAAGTATTGCGATGGCCTGTCTGGGTCCTGACGATGACCTTAATAGTTGGAGACCGGATTAAAGACATAAAACCTGAAATTGTGGTCCCCCAGAGGCGAAAAAGGGGAAAAAATCCATTGGTCAGTGCGTACTTATGTATCTACTCCACTGCGTTTCACAACCATAAGTCTCAGAGCTACGAAATTCAAAACTTAAGCTCGGTATAAGCTAGAAGGAGTACAGCAAGCCTTTGTGGTGTCACCGGTCCTTCAGGGACCTGGCGAGACCCTGGGTGTCCCCAAAACTACATTAAACAACATGACACTCAGGGCGATGGTAGGTTCCCTTTTTAACTTCTCGAGCTATATGAGGCGGACTTTCCGGACGGGGCCCGGTCTTAATTGATACATAATATAGGTTTAAATTTATGTGCATTGCTGGGCTGGCCTTCCTCGACAAATGACCTTTCTGCGGTGGCACAGCTCATTTTAAAACGAATTTTGTATTTTTTAACATTTAATGTTAATTTTTATTTATATTTTTTTGTTTATAATAGTATAATATTTATTTATTATTTTTTCTTAATCGCATTGCACAGTTGTGGGGCGCTTTTGGCGCTCCCAACACTCTGGCCTCGGTTCTGGAGTCCTACTGGCGCCCATATACAGGGTGTCCCAAAGTCAAGGATCAAACGTGAACACGAGATAGGTGAGTTCAGGATTGTCCAAAATAAAAAAAATTTAAATAAAACTCTCTTAGTTTTCGAGTTATGGGCATTTTTTTGAAAAACCGTGAAAATCGCTACCCTGCTCTAAATATTTGAATGCTGTGGCTACGAATTTTCATATTTTATAATTCTAATTTTTGTTACGGAATCCTGAATAATACTGCTATCGATCACAAAACAGAAAATAACTAAGAGTATTATACTTTTTGAGAAAAAAATATTTTTGTCAGATTCATGTGTCAAAAAATTTTAATCAGCTAACTTTGACTCTTGATATCTTAAAGAAAACTGTGTCAAACAATAATGGCAAATTATCTAAAAAATTGACGCATTTAATCAAGATTTCAAAATGGTATAAAACATTCCACTTTTTTAAAAAACAAAAAATAATATTTGCATTTTTATGCGAAAGAAACTAGTTTCAAAACACAATTCGTAATTGGCTAAAGGGTAGAATTTAACATGAAAACTAATTTAATTTATTAAAATATTTTTATTCAATTAAAGTAAATGTTCAAAATAATAATTGTTTTTATATTCAATATCTAATAATATTTAAAATTACAAATTAAAATTAAAATTATTTGATATCTGTTTTCATGTTAAATTCTACCCTTTAGCCAATTACGAATTGTGTTTTGAAATTAGTTTCTTTCGCATAAAAATGCAAATATTATTTTTTGTTTTTTAAAAAAGTGGAATGTTTTATACCATTTTGAAATCTTGATTAAATGCGTCAATTTTTTAGATAATTTGCCATTATTGTTTGACACAGTTTTTTTTAAGATATCAAGAGTCAAAGTTAGCTGATTAAAATTTTTTGACACATGAATCTGAAAAAAAATATTCTTTCTCTCAAAAAGTATAATACTCTTAGTTATTTTCTGTTTTGTGATCGATAGCAGTATTATTCAGGATTCCGTAACAAAAATTAGAATTATAAAATATAAAAACTTCGTAGCCACTGCATTCAAATATTTAGAGCAGGGTATGATTTTCACGATTTTCAAAAAAATGCCCATAACTCGAAAAACTAAGAGTTTTATTTAAATTTTTTTTTATATTTT
This sequence comes from Forficula auricularia, assembly GCA_024734495.1. NCBI lineage: Eukaryota > Metazoa > Arthropoda > Insecta > Dermaptera > Forficulidae > Forficula > Forficula auricularia. The sequence goes on along the minus strand of JALMQS010000055.1, from coordinate 9,498,373 downwards.
GGACAATCCTGAACTCACCTATCTCGTAGTTCACGTTTGATCCTTGACTTTTGGGACACCCTGTATATAATGTACTTCTTACTAATAGCCACAACATCTGGAGTAATTATTGGACGGCTGATGAGGGTTGCAACCTAATTTGTAAATAAATCTGTTTTCTTTCTGTAAAGGGCTGCCCCCCTCTGCGTGGCAATTTAAATCTGTCATTGAAATCGGAACACCGGAAGTGGACATTTATGTGAAAGATTTTTCGTTTTTTTTTTTTTTTGATTTTCTCAAAAAACTAACGATTTTGTTTAAAATTGGTGTACTTATCAAGTGTGTCATGAGGAGTTATTAGACGTGTATAAATTTTAATCCGATTGAAATAAAGGAAGGGGGTGTAAATTAGGAGTGTCGCGATGACTTCAAATAAATGAAAATGTGAAAGTTGTGTGGTCACCACACCAGTTGATTTTAATTTATTTCGAACCATATGAGTCTCTCTGTCAGCGTAAAAATTCGAAAATACCCAAAATAAGCCATACATACCATTTATTTTTATTACTTACCAGTTATAAGATCAATATAATTTATATCAACAATTTTTTTTCTTAATAAGAATTTAAGTATTTGTTTCGAGTTCAATAAGCTTGCATAAATTAAAGCGTTGGATTCAATAATATTGTCATAATTTTGATTTTGTGATTTATAAAATTCGATTATAATTTCAATTGTTTCCAGTGAATTGCTAGCGACTGCTAAGCTAAGGAGATCGATTCCATTTTCTGAAAAAATAATTTTAATTTAATTATCTATCTTCTCTTATTAAACGAGCAAAAATTGTATATATTTTTAATTTATATATTTATTTGTTTGTATCTTAGTTCTATTATGAAAACGGCTCTACCGATTTTGATGAAACCAACTCTTTTAACAAGTTTTGAGGATGAGAAACAATATGGCTAGGTCTGGACTCTCGACAAATTTAATCTTAATTGATCTTTTCTTAATTAAAGTAATTAGTACCTGGAGCCACCGAGCACAGTAACCCCTGACCCCCCCTCCCGAAACCACACACTTAGCCCCCACCACTTCTACCCCCCAGTCCGCCCCACCCCAGGCCTAACCGCGCCTCCTACCCCCGGATCCCCTCACAACTGCACCTCCCACATCCACCCCACCCCGCACCCAGTTTTTGCATTTCTAGCTTTCTAGTGGTCTACATATTATGTGTATATTTGTTTACTCGTATACCAATCTGCCCATATTCGTTCATAATAATAAACATTATAAAAAATTAAATAGGAAAATGATAATGAACAAAAATAATCGTATAGCATCTGAAATGAAAACATAGAATTAAATAAGATTTGTTTCCAAGTTATATAAAAAAAAGCCACTTGAATCACTTTATTTGTAAACACACCTGTTTTGTTATGATTTAGACACCTGTTAATTAACCAATTAAAAATAAAAGATAATTGAAAAAAATGTAAACAAACTTTTTATTGAGATTTTCATCTATCAATAATTACTTTAATTAAGAAAAGATCAATTAAGATTAAATTTGTCGAGGTCCAGATCTAGCCAGATCGCTTTCTCATCCTCAAAACTTGTTAATAGAGTTGGTTTCATCAAAATCGGTAGAGCCGTTTTTAAAATAGAACCAAGATGCAAATATATATACAAACATATATATTAAATATTATATATATATGTATATATATTAAAATTGGTTTGAATTGAAGGGGGAAATAATGGAATTGGAATAATTATCGGAAAAGAGGTTTTTTCTTTAATTAGTTTTTTCCTCTTATTAAAAACAAGGACTAAAAGATGATCAAGGACAGTCGATGGTGGAGAAGTTATCTCCGGAATCGAAGCTCAAAAACAATGTATTCATAAATTTATGTAATTGGCTTAATAAATTATATTAGTAAGTAAAGTAATATTGGCTTAATAAAATTTATAAATTTATATATATTAAAATTAAACGGATGAGGATAGGAGAATCCCAGGGGTTGGGGGATTTAATTGGAAATAAATATTATCGGAAAAGAGATTTTTTTATTTAATTAGTTTTTTCCTCTACAACAAGGACTAAAAAGATGATCAAGGACACTCGATGGTGGAGTCGAAGTTAAAATACAATGTATACATTAATTCATGTAAAATAATTGGTTTAATAAACAATTTAATTAATGAAAAAATCAGATTCATTTCAATGAAAAAACAATTTAATTGATTATAAATTCGAGTATTAAATCCCACAAAGAGTTAATAAGAAATGTTTGATTATATATTAGAATTCGCCAATTTAATTGATGGAAGAATGAGATTAGAATGATGGAGAATCAATACCAATCGACTTGATTGGGGAATAATGGAATTGAAATAATTATCGGAAAAGAGGTTTTTTTATCTAATTAGATTTTTCCTCTTATTAAAAACAAGGACTAAAGATGAATAAGGACACTCGATGGTGGAGAAGTAATCTCCGGAATCGAAGCAAAAAAATACAATGTATACATTAATTAATGTAAAATAATTGGTTTAAAAAATTTATAAAAAAAAAATTTAATTGATGCTAATGCATGTAAAATAATTGGTTCAATAAAAATTTATTATTAATAATTTAATTAATGAGGAGGGGATTTGGGGGGGATGAGAATGGAGGGAGGACAAACCAATCGACTTGATTGGGGAATAATGGAATTGAAATAATTATCGGAAAAGAGGTTTTTTTATCTAATTAGATTTTTCCTCTTATTAAAAACAAGGACTAAAGATGAATAAGGACACTCGATGGTGGAGAAGTATTCTCCGGAATCGAAGCAAAAATACAATGTATACAAAAATTAATGTAAAATAATTGGTTTAATAAAATTTATAAAAAAAAAATTTAATTGATGATTATTGGAAGGAATAATGGAATTGAAATAATTATCGGAAAAGAGGTTTTTTTCTATAATTAGTTTTTTCCTCTTATTAAAAACAAGGACTAAAAGATGATCAAGGACACTCGATGGTGGAGAAGTAATCTCCGGAGTCGAAGCTAAAATACAATGTTCATTGTACAATACAATTAATTCATGTAAAATAATTGGTTTAATAAAATTAAAAAAAAAAATTAATTGATTATTATAAAACTCGATAAATTGTTATTTAATTTAAAAAAAAATACGGAATTTATTTATATACCTATATATACATAATCTGTGGGCCCATAGAAAATTAGAAATGCAAAAACTGGGGTTGCGGTGCGCGGGGGCGGTTGTCCAGGGGGCGTGGCGAGAGTGTGGTGTGCGGGTGCGGTATGGGGCGGGAGTCCAGGGGCATAGCGGGGCTGGTCCAGGGGGTCGGGTGCCGGGGTGGTGTGCAGTGACGGGGTGGTTTTTATCAGAATTTTAAATTAAAAATAATATTAATATATAACTTTTAACTGAAGCAAAAAGTGGGAATCGAACCCGAGAGCCAAAATTAGCTTTAGTTTTTTGTGTCACTTTTGAAATACCCATCTGTCCCTTAAAAATTATGCGGCTTATTCGGAATAAATTTAAGCCTTGGTAGTTTCTAGCCCTAAAGATATTATAATTAGGTATTTTAGGCTTGGACCTGTATTTTATTAATAAATCTCTGTGCCGAATTTCAGTTAATTTCCTTCAATTTTAAAATAAGCTTTACATATAAGGTTTCGATTATTTTTTTGGCTGCATTTTGAACACAGCAGCCCTAAATCTAATCTGTTCTTTGAGTTGAAAATACAAATATTTTGCCACTAGAAAGAACTCTCTACAACCATCTATTCTTGCGTATTCACCCCCTCCCGCCCCTTCATTTTGGGTCTCAATTGATTCAGGTAGATAAATAGTAATTTTGGTAATGTTTTTAATTTGTCACAGATCAATCAAAGGGTCTGGTAGTAAATGTACCTATAACTATGGCGACAATTTAAAAATAATATTACAAACCGATTTTGTAGATTTCATTGAGACTGTTGAGATTGTTTTGCAATTGCAAGGGAAGCAATTTGGCTACGAGGTGGCTGTGTCCAGACCTGGCCGCCTGCATCACGGCCGTCCAGCCAAGTCGGTTTCGATAAGCGACGTCAGCCCCAAACTGGAGGAGCAGATCCGCCAGTTCATGGTGCCCGTAGCAACAGGCCACATGCAACAGATGCAACTCATCTTCCAAATAAATTCCATTTACATCCAAACCTGAAAATTTAATAATAATAGGTCTAGTAAAAAGAAATCCATTATTTTTCCAATAGATGGCTTTAATAATTTATATCTCGCGATATAAAAGTCAGATCGGTTTACACTCGATGGCGTTAGAAAGCTGACATTTGGTACTAAAAAAACTTATTTAACAGTTTTGTGAATGGTTGACTCAGTTTCGTTTGAGCTCACGTCAAAGATGAACACCAACAAAGAAAATACCCTATATTTTACAGTTTTTCTTCGATAAAGGTGATAACTCAAGCCACGCGGCTGAAAATGTGAATATGGTTCTGATACTGTAACAGCTAATCAAGCGCAATTTTGGTTTCGTCGCTTCCGTTCCGGTAATTTCGATGTCAAAGATGCACCACTCTCTGGAAGGCCAATCGTCGAAAATGTCGATAAAATTATGGAAATAGTCGAGTCGGACTGGCATGCGAGCACTTATTCCATTGCCCACGAACTGAAAATTAGTCAGGAAACCGTTTGGAACCATTTGCATAAGGCTGGTCTCAAGAAGAAGCTCGATGTATGCCTGCCATACGAATTGACGCAAAAGAACCTTTTGGTCCGAATTGATGTCTCCGATTCTTTGCTGAACCTATTGGGATGGCGATGGCGATGGTGACTGACGATGTAAAATGGGTCACATACAAAAACAACAGTCGAAAAAGATCGTGGTCCAAGCCCAAACGATCGCCAAGCCCGGATTAACGGCCAAGAAGGTCATACTGTGTGTTTGGCAGGATTGGAAGGGAATCATCCACACTATGAGCTGCTCCCATCAGGCCAATCACTCAATTCTGACCTATACTGTCAACAACTGACCAGATTGAAGCAGACGATCGACGAGAAGCGGCCAGAATTGGCCAATAGGAAGGGTGTTGTGTTCCATCAAGACAACACTTGGCCGCACACATCGTTAACGACGCGCCAGAAGCTCCAAGAGCTTGGATGGGAGGTTATATCGCACCCGCCGTATAGCCCAGGCCTGGCATCAAGCGATTATCACCTTTTCAAGCATTTACAAAATTTTCTTGAAGGTACAAAACTGGCCTGAAGAGAGGCTTGTGAAAATGAGCTGGTCACGTTTTTCCCCAATAGGGACAAGGGCTTCTATGAGAGAGGCATAATGGAATTACCTTCAAAATCTCAATATCTAATTTAGTAAAAACTAAACGATGAAATTATTACATGAAATCACTTTTTGAAGTCGGTGCCAAACAAACTATACAAGCGAGCTTACGCAATGATGTCTTCATTACCCACCAAACGTATTAAGATCCGTCGAGGGCGATTCATAAAATGTATATGTTTGGCACCGACTTCAGAAAGAATTTCATGTAATAATTTCGTCGTTTAGTTGTAACTAAATTAGATAATTATTTTATACCTTTTAGTGCATTTTATTTGATTTTTGAGTTCTTATTATTTTATTTATTGCATTTAATTTTTTTGAGTCAGTTGTATTTTTTTTTCTAAAAATTATTTTTATTTTTCTCTTTTTAGTGATGTTAACAATAGTGACTTAATATAATACCTTGCATGCATCTCGTAAGAGAAAGATTCGGGCGAAGGAATCAGAAATTGATAATAAAATTCAATTCATAAATAAATAAATTATCTCGAAACTTTAGCGGCTTTTAAATGAACGTTTTAAGATTGTTTTTTTTTTTTTTTTTTATAAAAGTTTTTATTTATTATAATTTTGATTATTTGCTCATAAGAATAGGAGACGGATTGTTGCATCAAACCAGTCTTAGGACTGTATACTCGATGATGATGATGATGAAGAATAGGAGATTTCCGTTATTTTGTCATTGATGATATCAGAACTTGACCAAATTAATATGGGAGCACTCCTAAGATATCCTTTTTCCAATAAAAAAGAATCATCGAAATCGGTCCATAAACAAAGAAGATATGCGTGAACATACATAACAAAAAAAGGTCCAATACCAATAAAATTTATACGGGACCAATCGGCAACTATACTGATCCCAATGCAAAAAAAAATCATCGAAATCGGTCCACATGGTAAAGTGAAAACGACGAAAAAACATAATCAGTTCTTGACCAAATTAATATGGGACCACTCCTAAGGTTCCCCCGGGCGCATTCCGTACCGTCTCGAACGACGCTGTTTGCGTTAGTGCTGGGATGCTACCCATTACTATCCTAGCCATTGAACGGCAAAGTACGTTCTTCCCCTGCCCGCGCTTCGTACAAGAGCGCAAATGGAAGTGCTGGGCGAGGAGCCCATCCCAGAAACCATAGTGGGGCATATGTTGGAATCCAAGGTTAAATGGCCTGCCGTCGCAACTTTTGCGGCGCAGACCATGAAAGAACTTCGAAGAATAGAAAGGCTAAGAAATCAAGACCCTATTCAACTTGAATTATCTGTGGACGAAGAGGTCTAATGACTGAGCTACAGGCTGAGGCCTCATCCTACGCTGTAGTAATGCCGGGAGGCGGTCCCGTGGGAAGGGACAAGGCTGAAAGGATGGGTTAGGTTTAGTGGGTAAAAATCCCGCATACGTCTTTGGAAGATTCCCCCCATCTAAAAAAAAAACATACATACATACATGCATGTGAAGCTAAAATAAAAAAACGTGTAAAAAGGAGGAACGATATTCCGAATCGTCGGCATTTTAAAAGAATGAAAATGACATTCCATTTATTCGGAATTTCATTTTTAGGCTGCCTTTCCATCAATTCTCCATTGAATTCTACCGCTCTGTCTTCAATAGAAAATAATTTTAATTTTTAGCATACAAGTTTGAAATAATACTTAAACGACACACCTGTCTGCCAAATTTCAACTTTTTCTAAATCCAACTACTTATTGCTGACAAAAAATTGCCAATTCTAAAAGGAATAAAAATTGCTTAAAAAGTTTTCACTTTTTCCTTCAGATAAGAGAAATGATAATTTTTTTACCTTCGGTTAAATATTTCTTAATAATTTCGAGTTCCCCTTTTTGGCATAAATCAACCAGAATTGACTCGTCCATTAAAAAAATAAATAAATCACATTTATGTAAGTATTTAATCAAAATAGTAACTATAATAATAAAATGGATTGTAGTGTTGAATAAAGAGTTTGTTTTTGTCTTTTGTATTTAGTTAGTGTTGCTGGGTAACGAGATTCGGTGGCCGTAGAGGCCGTAGATAGCCAGTGCAATCATCCAGAAGACAAAATGCCATCAAGCTCATTTTTTTATTCAACTTTCTAACCTTCTTTTGTTCGGGAAAATAATTTACTTGGAAATTCTATTTGGAAGAAAAATACAAAAAACAGCGGCAAAAATTTCAGGTTTTGAAATTAAATATTATTTCTCAAATATTATTAATGAGTAGATGAGTGTGGAGTGTAGCTTGTAGATATTAAGCAACTAAAATCAATGCGGCCTTCCTCGCTTTTATTTATTTAATGAATTAACCCGTAGTCCAGTCAAATTGGGCCCCTATGGGAAAAGTTTTGGGGTAGTTCTGATATTTTGCATATATATGTTTTTTGGGGCGCTGAATCCGAATCTGAAGTCTCCCACCAAAATATCGTGATGCAACATTGAAGAAAATGCAAAGAAAGGTGAGAATTTTATTTTCTTTGCGGTTTTTCTCTTATAATTCGGAAACTATCAACTTGTCGTAAATAACCTTCCTATTCAAAATGAAAGTTCATTAAATTTCCTACAAATTTCATCATTTAGGTTTTTTTCCAAAAAAAATTTCGTGACGCAACAATGAAGAAAATGCAAAAAAAGGTAAAAATTTTCATTTTTTTTTGCAGTTTTTCGCTTATAATTCGGAAACTATCAACTTGTCGTAAATAATCTTCCTATTCAAAATGAAAGTTCATAAAATTTACTACAAATTTCATCATTCAGGTTTTTTCCCAACAAAATTTCGTGACGCAACAATGAAGAAAATTCAAAAAAAATAAAAAATTTTCATTTTTTTTTTGCCGTTTTTCGCTTATAATTCGGAAACTATCAACTTGTCGTAAATAACCTTCCTATTCAAAATGAAAGTTCATAAAATTTACTACAAATTTCATCATTCAGGTTTTTTCCCAACAAAATTTCGTGACGCAATATTGAAGAAAATTCAAAAAAAGGTGAAAATTTTCATTTTTTTTTGCCGTTTTTTGATTATAATTCGGAAACTATCAACTTGTCGTAAATAACCATCCTATTTAAAATGAAAGTTCATAAAATTTCCTACAAATTTCATCATTCAAGTTTTTTTCTCAACAAAATTTCGTGACGCAACATCGAAGAAAAAAAAGTGAAAATTTTTTTCGCTTATAATTTGAAACTATCAACTTTTCGAAAATAATTTCCATTTGGTAAATGAAAGTACATTATATTTGCTACAAATTTTAATATTTAGATTTTTTTCTCCGGCCAACCGTCCGGGCTAAAGCGCAAAATCCATGTTTTCGACCTCGGCAGCTCCCCCCCCCCCTCGAATCACCCAAAAACTAGCACTTATTTTTATATTTTCCCATTTTGACAATGAAAGAGCATGTTTTCGACAAAGACCACTCTATACTTTTTTTAAACTAGATTACATTTTCTACAATTCAAAAAAGTCTCATCTTAATTGAATAATGGTTTTGAAAAAAAATCGCAGTTTTTCAAAAAATGAAAACCAGTCATCCTAGAAACTTTATTTCTGTTTCATTTTCTAGGAAATTTTGCTGACTTGAATATTTACTTGGACCACTTTTTTGTTAAAACTCTTAGATTTAAAGATATCCCGTATAGAAATAAATAGATTTTCGAAATATGTTTTTTATATATTTTTAGAAAATATATTAAAAATATAAAATTTTTGTGTTAAATTTATATAAAGTTTATGTTTTCTATATATTCTTAAAATATAATTATTTTTATGTTTTAAGAATATATAGAAAACATAAACTTTATATAAATTTAACACAAAATTTTAAATTTTTAATATATTTTCTAAAAATATATAAAAAACATATTCCGAAAATCTATTTATTTCCATGCGAGATATAGCATTTTCCATGACACTTTTGAGGAGTCGGATCATATCCTTTGTAGGAAATTTTATGAACTTTCAAGGTTATTTACGAAAAGTTGATAGTTTTCAGAGTTATAAGCAAAAAAGCGACCAAAAAATGAGATTTTTTACATTTTTTGGGATTTTTGACAATGTTTCGTCACGAAATTTTGTTAGCAAACCTCAGATTTGGATTCAGCACACTCAAAAACATAAAGGGTCGAAGAAATCAAAACTACCCCAAAACTTTTCTCACAAAGGACCCTTTAAAGAACCATTTAACTGGACTAAAAAAGTATATGAGTGGTGGTGTAATGGGGTGGATTTGTTGTGGATGTGAATGTTGATGTGATGAATAATGTGATAAATTTTGTATCAATTATCGATCTTTTGTGCGATATGTGTATTTATAAATAGCCTGGAGTGCGTTGATCTTGAGTGGAGGGGGGAACTTTGCTTCTATATGTGTAAAATGAAGGCAGGACGAAAGACAGTATTTGAAATTGTTCAGTTGGAATAACTTGTTTTACCAGTGTAATGATTCTTAATGTAAAACGTCTGCTGGAGATAAATTTTGCGTGTTTTTGTGACTTGGGTGAGTAGTATATAATCCTCATTTCCACCCTTTAAAAATTTATTATAAATGTTAAAACAAAAAAATTAAAACATGCAATGATCTTTTCCAGTTGACGTGCACTGATGAAGAGCAGCGGTATAGCGCTCGAAACGTTGTTAAAATATCGATTACGTCTGCCCAAAATAAAGTAACAAATAGAAGTTGACTTTTATTTCAACTTTTTTATTTTCCCCTTACTGGCCCCTTAGCCAATTCAATTTAAATAAAATAGGGCCACCAAACACGGTTCTTTTAAATAAATAAACTGCAACGGATCGTTGCTAAACTTTATCCAAATTCATTTGAAATATTAATATGTTCTAGAGTAAAGTACTTTAAAATATAATTTTACTAAAAACTTTATTTAACCTTTTTTGTGGTCCCCAAGGTACTTAATTAGGATATTAAATTTCATCAAAATTGGTTAAGTCATTTTCAAGATATTTAGAAAAAACTAAAAGTACTGAAATAAAGTACTAATGTTTGTGGACCGATATGTACCAAAAACTAATCAGCGCTTCATTTTGTTAAACTAATGGTAGGTTTTCAATTTCATTTCAATCGGTGCAACGGTGTGGAAAAAATCGTGGGCCAAAAAAACGATAACATCCATCCATACATCCATACATCCATCCATCCATCCATCCATCCATCCGCACGCACTAAATGAAAAAATCGCACTTTTTGGCCTCACGACGAGACCCCTTGTAATTTTTGGCAAAACCGTCACGTGCTAATATTCAACCTAATTGAATACTACAATTTGTGACCTTAATTGAGTCCATGGGTTCCGTAGTTTTTACCTGAGGACCCTTTGAAGCCACGCTTGCCCCGAGAGCGATTACAATACTTTACCCATGCTTTGCATTGGATAAAGCAAAAAGTATAATAATAAAAAATTGGGTAAAATTGCGTGGGTTTCATACAAAAATGAAATAAAACAAAAATGAATTTAGAATTCGATATATTTCAGATTAAAAAGGTATTTCAAGAAATTAAAAAAAAGAATATAATTCTTAAATAAACTAATGAAATATATTTATTAATAATTACGGTTAGTTTGCCATGAGAAACGGTTTGTCGTTGTTGAACCCTGTCCTTGGCTCAAATACCCAATCGGATGGATGCAGAAGAATTCCTTTGTTGTAATAGTAAGCTGGTCACTTTACAAAAGTTTGTGAACATTTGGGAAATATCCAGATGGAATATCTATTACTGGGTGAACCGCGATTAGAATTAGGTGTACACCGTCTTTGGAATTACTTTGGAATTCATTAGATAATCTATTGTCTTCTACATGGAAATGGAAGTGGATTTGGAAGTAGGTGTACACGATTTTAGGTCTCGGTTCACCCCTCGTCTACTACTATTAAAGGGCATTTGTGGCTGTGTCTGTGCCACGGCTGGTAGCCCAAACCACTAGACATGGAAACGTGAAATTTGGAGAGAATATTTTCTTTTCAAAATTTGACCCCTAAATGGGAAAAAAAACCCAAAATGTTTTTTCAGTGTTTTGCAAGATCTCTTAAAACCCGAAAAGATATCGATATGGTTTTTACTTAGAAAAGTGAAGCATTAAAATACAAAAAAAAAATATTTGAATATTTTGCTCTATTTTTCTTTTAAAAGAGAGACATATGGTCATTTTGGGGTAATTTTTTAATGTGCTCTATCTCTTGGGTTTTTTAAGTTTTAGTATTCAATTTTGAAACATATAGTTCTATTGTTAAAAAACCTCTCGGAGTGTTTGTAATTTTTTCAAAATTTGACCCCTGAACCGAAAAATGGGGAATATTTGATTTTGGGCTCTTAAACACAAAAGGCTTCGTATCTCCTATGTTTTTTAAGTTATTGAGTTCATATTTCGAATATAGGTGAGTTTTTTTGAGAGGGGCGGGGGGAGGGTTTCTGGAGCAGAGGAGCAGGTCCAGGTATCTTTGAAATTGAATATCTCCGGAACTATATTGTTCAGCAATTTTGTTTTGCCACCAATCGATGCAGAATTATTTAAATAATAATCTGTCTAAATTTCAAAAATATCTTAAGAAAACTCATATGGTGAAACAACCAACTTCACACACAGCAAAACCAAAGTGTAATATTTTTAATGGGTGTGGTGGTGGTGGGGGGGGGGGGGCGGGGTGTGCACCTGTTTAATTTGCCCATAACGCCACGAAGGTTAAAAACGGGCCTGCACACCTGAATGGAAAAATCATCAAAAATTGAAAAAATATTTTTTAATTCATGACCATTAGTAGAAATTGGTATATAGATAGTTGAGTCACAAAACTATACCATATCTATCTACTCTTATTAAACGAGCAAAAATTGTATATTTATTTGTTTGTATCATGGTTCTATTTTGAAAACGGCTCTACCGATTTTGATGAAATTCACGGGTTAGGGGTTTTGGGGTTGACAATTCGATCTGTCACGGTCTCATCTTTGACAAAATTGTTTTTGATGGGTTTTTTTCGTAATCAAATTAATTATTCTCAGGTAGACAAATCCCATTCTTAGGGATTTAAAAAAGGTTTCCTTTTCCTTTTGTGCTCAGGCAGACATCAATGGGTTGCCTTAATACATTGTTCTCAAAGGCCTTGAAGAAGTATTGTGATTGTGGTTATAATCATATTTTGTTCTCCCTAAACGTTAGAAATATTAATAAACGTTTTATAATTGTTTTTATAAAGAATTTTATTTATTTAATAGAATAAAAAATAATCAAGAATTTATTTAAAAATATATTTCGCATAAGCAGGTCTCAATTTTCTGAAAAAATAACACATTTTGATAGGTTTTATTTATTAATTGGATGAATAAAAATGAATCATATGGTTGAATCAAAACTGGTGCAGGAGGTGGGGGATCCGGGGGTAGGTCGAGCGGGGTGGAGGTAGGTGGGGGGGGGGGGATACAGTGGTCGAATATTATATATTTTTGTATTTTTTTTTAATTGAAATGGCTCTCAAATAAAAATCGACATTTTTATCAGAATTGTAAATTAAAAATAATATTAAAATAAAGCTTTTAACTGAAAGAAGAAGTTACCGAGCATCGCTCGGTGCCTCCAAGTACTTATTATTGTGAAAGCAAAGATTTAAGTATCTTTTTGAGTGTCTTTTTTTGAAAAAAAGATGGAAATTATTTCAAAAATCAACCCAGACTTATAATATTAATAAATGAATTTATTTTTAAGAACCAATCATAGATTTTAGAGAAAATAATTTTACATTGCATATCAGAGAGCCTGAACTTAGTTAGCACTTGGGTTCGATTCTAAGGGACGAACCTCTCTGATATGCAATGTAAAAATATTTTCTCTAAAATCTATGATTGGTCCTTAAAAGTAAATTCATTTATTAATATTATTATTGTTGGGGTGGGATAAAGTTATATTTTCAAATTTTTAGGTAAAAAAAAATTCAAAATAAATTGGATTTACTCAGATGCCTTGTTAGGTTTCCCGTCTGAGTCTCGTATTTAGCGGGTTTTTTTTTATTTCTTTCAATTCCCGTTAGAGTGCTCTGCCATCCAAATGTCGCTGTCATCTTTTTTTATCCTCTTGGTCTGTCAATTCTGTTTCGAACATCTTGAATTTTATAAGAGGAAAGAAAACATATTGATTTATAATATGAATAATATTGTTTTGTTGTTTTTAGAGGCGAATCTTGTTTAATTAAATCAGGTATGTTGTTGTTGTTGTTGTGGGGGTAGGTCGGTAGGTAGGTAGGTAGGCCCCGGGGGATGGAATTTTGATTTTCATGCTCCCTTGGATGCGAGAGAAACTGTTTGGCGGTCGACATAAGCTGATCGGTTTGCTTTCCCGGCGGGGCGGCGTGTGCTCAGCCTCCACCTCCGGCTCCGTCCCACGTGACCCCTTGCAGCAGCAGCTGGCCAGCGGCACATCCAGCAGGATGTTCGTCTCCGACAGCAGCAACCTGTTCTCGGAGCTGATTCGGCTGTCGATCATCAGCGTGGAGGGCGGGGTGTGGGCGGTCGACGCCGCCCCCGACTTCACCGTCGAGAAACTCAAGTCGATGGCGCTCTGTCGATTCTACAACCCCAACGAGTCCATCAAGATGCAGGACAAGTACAAGCTCATCCTCATCTCCGAGAAGAGGACGTTGGAAAACGAGAACACCCTCAACCAGGAATTCCTCAAAGACAACGGTAAATAGCTCAACTAACGGTTTGAAGAGGGGTGTCTTCTTGACCATTCATTCATTATAGTATAAGAGCCACTGACCATTTTGGAAAATATCCTATACTGTAGTGTGATCAGCACACACCCCGAAAGTCAAATTCTTATTCTGCAAATCGAGTCGTTTTTAGGGGTAATCGACCAGTACCGTACATCATTAATTACATATAACTCCTAAACGGTTTACTCTACCGCAAATTCCATTAGAAGCAAAATTATAGAGGACTAGCTGCAAGGCCCGCCTTCGGGGGCCCTCTTGCTAGCCAGGGGGGACGCCCCCTGGGCCCCCAACCCACGAACCCCACCCCCACCGACCACCCCCCGCCCCCAACTCCCGTCCCCACCCCACTACCCCCCTGGACCCTAACCTGAACCTCCCGCACCAACACACCACCCCCGCACCCAGTTTCTGCATTTCTAGCCTTCTAGTGACCCATAGATTATGTATATAAAATTTGGTTAAGTTGGCTCAAAGGGTAAGCATTTTTATTTTTTAGACCCCCCTCCCCCCATTTTGGATGGTTAGTTTTTGAATTTCTAGCCTTCTAGTGACCCGCAGATTATGTATACAAAATTTGGTTTGGTTGAGTTTGGTCCAAGAGCAAAAAATTTCATATTTTGACCCTCCCCCCTTTTTGGGGGAATTTTTTTAAACAAAAGTTGTCAGAAATCACATCCCCTACCACTTTGCTCATGATAAAATTTGCCGTAGGGTTAATAGTATAGGAGTTATTTGATAATTTTAATCCAAATTTTAAGCCACCCCAAACCACCTTCCTGGGTCAAAAAATCAAAACGTTATATAGCTAAAAACGTAAGTTAGAAGACATCTGATGTAAATATGAAATTTCATAATAATCCCTTCTGACGTGAATCGTGAGCAACTTTTCGCTGAAACCACGCAAACATACAGACAGGAATTTTGTTGAGGGTGTTTTCGTTCATAACTTTGCTTGAAACGTGTGTAACCAAAATTTGGCGTGATTTGGTGCAATGTACAGATAAGATCTTAATTTTATATATATAGATATAATTTATGACATTTTCGTAAAATTTTTTTGAAAGTAACCACCCTAAATGGGTGGGGTTAGGGGGGGGGTTATAGGGTAAAAAAATGAAAATCTAGGCCCATGTACCAAACTCAACTAAATTTTGTATAAATATTCTGTGAACCGCCAGAAATCTAAAAATGCAAAAACAAAGTAAAATTTGGTACAAGGGCCTAGATTTTCATTTTTTGACCCCACACACACACATTTTAGGTGGTTTGTTTTTGCATGACTTTTGGAGGCCCACTGATATGTATACAAAATTTGGTTGAGTTTGGTCGAAAAGGCGAGAATTTTCATTTTTTGACCTTTCCCCAATTTTGGGCAGTTATTTTCAAATTTTTTAAAATAAAAATATCATCAGAACTACCCCAAAAACTTTCCTGATAAAAACACAATTTGACTGGACATTTTGACAAAACAATTAATATCTCAAAAAATATAAAATATCGACAGCCACACCATGATTGCTTTTGGCACTTGGGTTCAATTCTTGATAGGGTGAATACAACAAACCTTTTGATAAAAATCCATTCTTAATCTGAACCCGATCTCCCGTGAATTTCTCCTTAGAAATCGCAAATCTCCTACTCTTATAAATTTCAACTCTCATATATTGATTTTTTAACTTGTTGATTTGTTTCAGACGAAATTCTTCTTGTGATCAAAAGAACCCAAATGGAAAAAGATGTCTGTCATCATCTGACGGAGGAATGCTGTCGAGGACCCACGGAAGAGGAAATCAAAGCCGCCACAATGGGCCTGGAGGAGAGAAATACATTGAAAATTCGACCAATTGTAGAATGTACTGCTGATGTAAGAGAAAACGGTTGTTGTTGTTGTTGTTGTTGTTGTTAGCGAGAGACAAAATATTAATTAACCTTAATTAGAATTAAAAATAAAAAAAAACTCAAAGCAAATATCGAAACATACATACCAGCGGCGTGCGTTCCTTCGATACTGTGGATGCGGCACATCCCTAAAATTTAGACTATTTTCATACCGTGTCAAATAAATACAGGGTGAGTCTCGGGAAGGGGATGTTTTTCAGGAAAGCATAACTCTGCAGATTTTTCAAAACAAAATATTTTTTTTTTCATAGAAACAATCACTAAACTATGCCATTATTGATTACTTATGAGGTTATGGCCAAAACATTATGTCGTGACAAAGGATGGCCATTTTCACGAACACACTCTCGATAGTTTGCGTCCAACAACTTTGTAAACTTTAATGCTGACAAAACGCAATGCTGTCTAATTTCTATGCGCGGAGAGGCCATATTGTAATATTCCCAGTCGATGTTTCATCCACCACTGCATGAGGCACACTGACCCTCTCCTTGTCTCTCTTCCCCTTATATAACCCACCACAGTGTCCCAACCCCCCACTGCCCCTATCTCCCCCTCACAACACTGTCCCTATCTGCCGCCTTCTCTAATCGTCCCTATCATAATATAGAAAGAAAAAAGCATGTTTGAAAATTATTTTTTCTCCATGTTTCAGAAAATTCTAATCACGAATTAGATAAAAAATAATGTGAATTAATACTGCGGCCCGCCCAGCTGGCTTTCTCTACCGGGCGAACCCAATTATTTTATGAGACTCAGAAATTCGATTCGTAGTGTTACAGGGATAAATAAAAACATCCGTTATAACAGATTTTACAGTTATTTAAAAAAACATTTCTAATTTTACTGATAATTGTAGTAAAATAAAAATTATAAATTATAAATCTTCAAAGCACTGTGCTGCAAATTTTACACAAAGGCATAGGGCTTCTCCCGTATAAAATTACGCTAGTCCAACAGTTGAAAGAGCGAGATTACCAACAACGTCTCACTTTTTGCCAAACAATGCTTGACATGTTTGAAGAAAATGAGGATTTGAAGCTCATTTTTATCGAGAGCGCCTTCGAATTTGTGTTCATTGAAAATGGCCATCATTTGTCACGACATGATTTTTCGCTCATAAGCATTCAATAATGGCATAGTTTAGTAATTGATTGTTTCTATGAAAAAAATATTTTGTTTTGAAAAGTCTGCAGAGTTGTGCTTTCCTGAAAAACATCCCTTTCCCGTGACCCACCCTGTATAATATATTATTATTATTTATTATTCTTTTTGTGTTATCGTCAAATAAATTAAATTAAAATTACTAATGGTGGCTGGTCATAAAAATAATAATTTTGCAAGAAAGTCAAACAAAAACTATTATACATTTTAGATGAATTTTAAAACAATTTTGTAACAATCAAAATATAGTTCAACAATTGCTATTGGGACCGTGCGGAGTGCATGGTGGGGACAATTGAATCGATCGCAGCGATCCTTGTGGTCAAATTTTCGTGTAGTTAATTGTAAGAATACTGGCGGAAATTTTATACATTTCCAGTTGCTAGTTGGAAATTAGAAAAATGGATAAATTCAGTTAATCTTTATTTCCAAGCAAAAAGATAACCTCAACACCAAAAGAAAAATCAATTAAAAACTCTTTGTTTATTTACAAGTCAGAGACCTCGCAAGTCAGCATTTCATTTCTGCTTTTCCAAAGTCCGTTACATTATCGCTATATATAACCTTATTCCATTAATAACCATTACTACTTATTAACACTTTGCATACTTACTTTGTATGTTTCAATATCTTTTATTCACTACCGATATTGCACTTTTCCTTTGGGGTTCTTATTAATTCATAAAAAAATGAATGGTTCTTTTTTGGGCAGCATCTCCTGGTTGAAAAGTCACCGCCCCCGCCACTGATACATACCACCTATATATGAGCCGTTTTCTTTTCTTTTTTTTTAGATCCGATCTCAACAAAAATATAATCATCTCGGACTCAATATAAAAAAACTAAATTTGAAATTTCGTTCTGATATTATTTTATTGGTTTTTGAGCTAGAGTGTACTCACAATTTTATAACTAAATCACATAAATATTGAGAAAATAATTAATATGTATCTTATTGTTGGAGATCATGGCTTTATTGAAGGGGTTATATCGGCCAAAGCAAGGATGCACCGGGTACAATTCAATTCCCAGAGTAGAAACGTTTCACATACCGGGTGAGTTTTTTATCTTGAGACAGTCTTATAACTCAAAAACCGTGCATTAAACGAAAAAAAGTTTCAAATAAAAGTTTATTTATATCAGGGGGGAAACTAAACTATGCTATTGTTTGTCGACTTAAGACAAGCTTTCATGAGTATTTTGAGTTCAACTTTTGTTTTTTAAATTGAAATCTATGTGTTTCTGTACATATTCTGAATCTACAAAAAAACTGAACAACTTTTATTAAAATTATTTTTTAATACGATATCAAATAATAAAAAATATTATTTGATCTCAAAAAAAAATTCTAATAATTATTTTTAACAATAATTCATCTTAATTATCGAATAATAATGATCAAATATTTAATTATTAAATAAATAATTTAATAATAATTAATAATTTAATAATTTTACCACACTGTTCTGAGACATTACAGAGTGTCCAGAGTCTCCCGAGTGTATTGCAAGTCTTCTGGATAAATTCCAGTTCCAATTTCGTTATTTTGGCATTTTTGAGTTTCTTCATAGCCTTTACATTTCTTGTTTTTTTAACAAATTTACAACACGATGAAATGAAGCTTGTGAAGGTGTATTCCTATCAGGAAAACGTTCGCCATCCATTTCAATGGCAGCCCCATAACACTTCTTCGACATTCACCATAAATTAAGACCATTTCAATTCTGTCTTCAACAAAAAATGCTCCATTTTTATTATTGTAATACAATTAACTATCTACGCACGAGAAATAAACTTTTTTAAACTCAGAACTTTTAAATAGTTCTATTAATTAGAAAATAATCTCTTAAATCTGAGTATAACGAAGTATTAATATAATTATAAACACTTATTTTCATTATTGTGACTTTTCGATTTAATAAATATTTATTTAATAATTAATTATTTAATCATTATTATTTGATAATTAAGTAGAATAATTGTTAAAAATAATTATTAAGATTTTTTTGAGATCTAAATAATTTAATATTTTTTTTTATTTGATGTCGTTTAAAAAAATAGTTCTAATAAAAGTTGTTCAGTTTTTTTTGTAGATTCAGAATATGTACAGAAACATATAGGTTTCCATTTAAAAAACAGAAGCTGACCTCGAAATACCCTTGAAAGCTTGTTCTAAGTCGGCAAACAATTGCGTTGTTTAGTTTCCCCTTCCATATAATTAAACTTTTATTTGAAACTTTTTTCATATACCTATTGCATTGTTTTTTAGTTATAAGACTGTCTCAAGATAAAAAACTCACCCGGTAATTACATTACGCACATGTGATTGAACCTAGTTTTGTCAACAATAAGATAAGATAATATTACAATAGTAGCCGGTGCATCTCTACTTTGGCTGATATAACTCATTCAACCCACTGGATTAATATGTATCTTCTAAATTTTTTTTACTATACTGGGTGTATCTGTAATGTGCATTGATTATTCAGAGGGTGATTATATGGGTCAAAATATGTAAAGAAAAAAACTTATGCCCGGAAACGTATATTTTATCAGCTATCCACCATTTTTTTATTTTTTTTATTTCATTTTATAAAAGAATTGTATTTAAAAATGGCAAAATTCAAATTAAACAATAAAAAGTAAATTTTAGAGGAGCAAATTTTTTTTTGAAATTGCTCCCCCCCCCACCCCTCCTCCCACTTGCACACTTTTACATTCGTTGTGATCAGTTTTGTTTATACTTTTGTACCGCGCAGTCAGCGAAAAAATTTGAGGTAACATTGCTCTTTACCTGTCAAAATCTCAAAACCCACAAAAAAACTCAAGGGGGATGAAATTTTTATGGGCGGCCCCTAATGGGCTCTCAAACAGTCAAGTTTTTTTTTTCTTCGCCCACTGCATAATTAATTCTCATTTATTTTTTCAGTTTCAGAGTGAAATTCGGAAAATTTTAATTTCCCTAGTTGAAGCCTCGGCAAGAATTTTGACTCCAAGTCCCAATGCTAATGAAGTTTTTGAAATTATTAAAGATCGATTAGAAAATAAATCCAAAGCCCAAACTGAAGCTAAAAATATAAAACAATTGACGGACATGGGATTTCAAGAAACGGCTGCGAGAGAGGCTCTCAAGAAAAACAGGTGGGCACATTGTCTGCCTGTCTGTCCATTCCCTCTTTCGTTAGAGTACAGCGTTGAATATATTAGATAGGGCACGTCCAATATAATTACGACACTCCTAATTTACACCACCTTCCTTTATTTCAATCGGATTAAAATCTATACACGACTAATAATTCATGACAGTTGATAAGTACACCAATTTAAAAAAAATCGTTAGTGCCGTTTTTGGAAAAATAAAAAAAAAATCAACTTCCAGTGTTATGATTTCAATGACTGATTTAATGCGCCACGCAGAGGGAGGCAGCCCTTTACAAAAAAGAAAACAGATTTTTTACAAATAATCATGAAACACCTCATCAGCCGTCCAAATAAAGCGCCACTTGTTGTGGCTAATAATTAAAATAATGCATATATGGGCGCCGGTAGATCTGATATCTCCGGAACAGCGGCCAGAGTGTTGGGAGCACCAACAGTGCCCCACAACTGTGCAATGCGATTAACACATTAAAAGAGAAAAAAATAAATAAATATCATAGTGTTACAATAAAATAAAACAAAAACAAAGATTAACATTAAATGCTAAAAAATATAATAAAATGAGCTGGCCACCGCAGAAAGGTCATTTGTCGGGTAAGGCCAACCCAGCACTGCACATTAAATTTAAAATTATTAATTTTATTAACTAAGGCCGGGCCCCGTCCGGAAAGTCCGCCTCATATAGCTTGAGAAGTTAAAAAGGGAACCTAGTGTCATTTTGTTTAATGTAGTTTTGGGGACACCCAGGGCACCCAAAAACTTGCTGTACTCCTTCTAGCCTATATCGAGCTTAAGTTTCGAATTTCGTAGCTCTGAGATTTTCATATTTTGTTATATGTATTAGGGTGAGCAGAACGCTTCCCACTCGGAAAAAGTTTGCGAAACGCAGCTTTAGAACATTTTATTTATTGAATGTCAATTTATTATTATCATTTTAATACATCATGATGTCATAATTTTTTTTTTTTAGAAATAATGCGACGGCAGCATTAAATTATTTATTGGAGCATGGATGCAAGCCCTCAGAGGACGAGGATAATCTCTCCATACAAGAAGAAGAAAATGCATCCAGCAAATTAGACGATACAAGTATTTTAGTCTATTTTTTACAAATATTATGCGATAACAACTATCGTTATTCTATCTGAATAAATCTAAATATAAATCGAATGTTTCCTACATTTGATTCAATCGCGAATCAAGTGTAAGTGATTTTTGTCAAATATTGAGTGAAAATAATATTTGAACTTATATATTTCGCGATTGAATCAAATGTAGGAAACATTCGATTAATTAATGGCAAAAATCTAACATACATGCTAATAGACAGAGCACTCTGGGCTGGGAGATTAAATAATAGGTGTACAACTTTGCTTCCGCCGTTTCGCAATAGATGGCTGTAGCGGTAAGTGTTAGTCGAAATAAATATATCGTAGACGTTGCTCCCTCGGACTATCACTTGTTTCGATCAATGGCACAAGGCCTGGCTGACCAGCACTTCCGGTCTTATGAGGAAGTGAAAAATTGGATCGATTCGTGGATCGCTTCAAAAGATGACCAGTTTTTTCAACGTGGGATTCGTACGCTGCCCGAAAGATGGGAAAAAGTAGTGGCCAGTGATGGACAATACTTTGAATCATAAATGTATAACCAGTTTTTTACAATAAAGCCTCGAATTTCGAAAAAAAAAAAAAAACGGCGGAAGCAAAGTTGTACACCCTTTATATAACATCTAAGATTTCAAATTCATTTGGTGAT
The DNA here is from genome assembly GCA_024734495.1 of Forficula auricularia. Classification (NCBI taxonomy): domain Eukaryota; kingdom Metazoa; phylum Arthropoda; class Insecta; order Dermaptera; family Forficulidae; genus Forficula; species Forficula auricularia. The sequence continues at coordinate 9,476,334 of JALMQS010000055.1, read as the reverse complement.
CCATCCGAATGTCATGCGGGTTATACGCAAAATGACGTTGGATTGTAGCTAAGTGGATCACATTTTTTTTCTCTCTTGGTCCAGACTTAAGACTCCGCAGACAACAATAGCTTAATCCGCAGTAGTCTAGCGATATATATATCTTTTTCAAAAAAGCGCGGTCAAAACAATTCTCGTTAATATATCAATTATTCTTTGATATATTAATGAGAAAAATTATGAATTTATTTAAATATAAATCTTTTATAAAAAAAAAAATCTTCAAACGTTTCGGGAGGAATTCTCTCTTTATCAATGGAAATTTTAATAAATTTGAAAAAACACTGTGGAATATAAAGCAAATAATTTACAAATAAATTAATATTTTGAAAATAGACAATGATACAAATGCAGAGTGTCTTGGGAATGAAATTACCTTGAATAAAAATATAAATTTTTATCAATAATTACACTGTTCGACAAAAAATTTTCCCTTAAATCTAACAATGGATTCAAGTAGAGTTTTCTACGCTGATTCTCATGCAATTTCCTGATTTTTTACAACAGGTCAGAGTTTGGAGATATTATCGGTCAAAATGACTAAAAAGGCTATTTTGACCTATTTTCGAGTCCCATTAGATATTAAACAGCAATATTTGAAATCAAAATATTTTGTTACGTAATAAAAAACAGCTTCCTCTTTGATTTTCAAATTACCACTTGTTTTTAGCTCAATTGGAACTGGAGTTATAACTAAAAAACTAAAAGTACGTGATTATAAAGGATAATAAACATAGATAGAAACATAAGGTCCGCCTCTGTGGTGTAATGGTCAGAATAACTGACTGGCAACCCGGAGGTCTCGGGTTCGATTCCCGGCTATACCCAGACATTTTTTCTGTAAGTATAGGGTCTGGTAATAAAAATTAAGTGGGAGATAAATTTAACCGAATTTATCGCTCGGAGAATTTACCACTGCTCGAAGCCCCTAAAACCTTAGTAAATTGGATATTGAATTGTATCTAAGTTTCTGAGATTGGCTCGTGATCCCGGCTTCTTTTCCTTCTACTCTGTTCTTTTCACGATGGAGGGGCCAGCCCATACAGGCCTTTAGGGGATCCACCTTCTGGTGTGTCTCCTTCTCACATCAATATCATTAAAAAAAAAGGTCTTAGTTTTTTAGTTATAACTCAGGTTCTAATTGAGCTACAAACAAGTGGTAATATGAAAATCAAAGAGGAAGCTGTTTTTTATTAGGTAACAAAATATTTTGATTTCAAATATTGCTGTTTAATATTTAATGAGACTGGAAAATAGGTCAAAATGGCCTTTTTCGTCATTTTGACTGATAATATCTCAAAATTCTGATGTGTTGTAAAAAATCGGGAAATTGCATGATAATCAGCTTAAGTAGAAAACTACTGGAATCCATTGTTAGGTTTACGGGGAGAAATTATTGTTTAATTTTTTTCGAGCAGTGTTATTTTTAAAAACGAATGAGAGTGAATTGGCTGGCTTAAAAGTCTCATAAATATTGTGAACTAATTCTTGATATATTCGGATAACCCTTTCATGTATGGGAAAGAGATGTTTCTTAAATTTTTTTTAATAATTATTGCTAATATTTATCAATCACTAATAATTTTTCAGTTATTTTATCTGCAAAGGGGTTTTTGCAAATAATTTTGACAATCTGCCTGTGTGTGTGTGTGTGTTTGCAGAGAGGCCGAAACCGGCGGAGACGGTGACCCAGTCGGTGCAGGCGCTTCTTGAATCTTTTCGGGAATACAAACGTCAAGAATTCAAAGCCAATTCCAAGGCTTTGCATAACTTAATCGAAATGGGCTTCGAGGAGGAGGATATTCGCGACGCTTTGAGAATTACTGGAAACAACCAGGCCTCAGCTGTAATCTATTTTTCTTTTTATTATTCATCTATTCCAACATTTTCTCTTCCAAATGTGCTATCTATCGATTTATACCTGTATTCTACTGCGGAAGTCATCTCGACGTTTCGTGCTGTTTCGTTTCATGAACCAATTGAGCCGTTCTTTGCAAAACCCCCAATATGCCATTTTTGATGAAAATCTCATCTAGATTGGAGGCACCACTGTCCATGGCCCTTAAGTCTAAAATTTCCGCTAAAACTCCAATGAATTTCCAAAATAAGGTCGCTTAAGGTAGTTGTTTCACCATATGGGCTTTATTAGGATTTTGTTAGTTCCGGAAATATTACATTCCTAAGATAGAGATTTTTAGACTCTTATACATTGAACTATACGGGATATCGGAAAGTTTACATACATATTTAATTATAATTAAGAAACTCTTCTTACCATTCTGATAAAAAACCAATATTGAACAATAACTAATACATTTTTTAAGAAAAATTTAATTCATAGTTACAACACAGTTCTGAGATAATAATGAGTACCTGGAGCCACTGAGCGATGCACGGTAACTTTTTTCTTTAGTTAAAAGCTATATATTAATATTATTATTAATTTAAAATTCTGATTAAAATACAAATGTAAATATAGTATATATGGACCCCCTCGATACCCCCCCAGAACCCCCCCCTCTAAAACCCCGCACTTCGCCCCCTTCCTCCGGACCCCCCGCTGCACCCCCACATCCACCCCTACCCCCACATCCACCTCCCACCCCGCCCCAACTCCGCACTCTGGCCCCTCACCACTGCACCACACCTCTTGCACCTCCAGCCCACCCACGAACCCAGTTTTTGCATAGGTGCAGTGGTTTTTATCAGAATTTTAAATTAAAAATAATATTAATATATAACTTTTAATTGAAGCAAAAAGTTGCCGAGCTGTTGTATTTATAGCAAGTTATAATAATAAAAAAAATAATCATATAGGATCTAAAATAAAAACATAAAATTAAATAAGATTTGTTTCCAAGTTAATTAAAATAAAAAGTCACTTCAACCACTTTATTTGTAAACACACCTGTTTTGTTATGATTTAGACACCTGTTAATTAAAAACAAACAAAAAACTTCCTAATTTTAATATAATACTAGCTGCAAGCCACGCCCCCTGGACCCCCAGCCCTCGATCCCCACCCTCACCCCCCACTCCCACCCACCCAGCACCCCCACCCCTCGCCCCCACACCACCACCCATCTCGACCCCATCCACCCCGGACCTCACCCCGTGCCCTCCAACCTTGCGCACCACACCCCCGCCTGACCCCCCCCCATTTTGGGTGGTTAATTTTTGAATTTCTAGCTCTCTAGAGGCCCAGAAATTATGTATACAAAATTTGGTTGAGTTTGCTCCAAGGGCAAGAATTTACATTTTTTCACCCTCCCCCTTTTTGGGTGGTTTTTTGGGGAAATTTTTTTAAACAAAAGTTGTCAGAAATCACATCCTCTACAACTTTGTTTATTATATAATTTGCCGTAGGGTTAATAGTTTAGGAGTTATTTTATAATATTCATTCGTGCGCTCCCCCCCCAAACCCCCTCCTGGGGTCAAAATATAAAAACGTTATATAGCTAAAAACGTAAGTTAGAAGACATCTGATGTAAATATGAAATTTCATAATAATCCCTTCAGCCATTTTTACGTGAATCGTGAGCAACTTTTCGGAAACCACTGAAACAGACAGGCAGACGGGAATTTTGTTGAGGGTGCTTTCGTTCATAACTTTGCGTGATTTGGAACAATGTACAGACAAAACCTTAATTTTATACCTCTTCAAAATGTGGTAGATCTTTTTTTTATAAATTTTATTAAACCAATTATTTTACATTAATTAATGTATACATTGTATTTTTTGCTTCGATTCCGGAGATTACTTCCACCATCGAGTGTCCTTTATTCATCTTTAGTCCTTGTTTTTAATAAGAGGAAAAATCTAATTAGATAAAAACCTCTTTTCCGATAATTATTTCAATTCCATTATTCCCCAATCAAGTCGATTGGTTTATCCCCCAATCATTCCCCCCCAATCGTCCTTTAATTTTATATATATATATATATATATATATATATATATATATATATATATAATAATATTTGTAATAATCTATTCGTGGGTTTTAAAATTAAAAAAACCCATTAAAAATAAAAGCGATAATTGAAAAAAATGTAAACGAACTTATTTATTGAGATTTTCATCTATCAATAATTACTTTAACTAAGAAAAGATCAACTAAGATTAAACGAGCAAAAATTGTATATATATTTATCTGTATCTTAGTTCTATTTTGTAATTACGATCTTGATGAAACCAACTCTATTAACAAGTTTTGAGGATGAGAAAACTTGTTAATAGAGTTGGTTTCATCAAAATCGGTAGAGTATCGTTTTCAAAATAGAACTAAGATACAAATAAATATATATACAATTTTTGCTCGTTTAATAAGAGTAGATAGATAGATAAATAATGAAAAATTTACACTAAAAACAAGCTGGCAACAACGCATATATTTAACCTAAAAAGGGGATTAACTTTAGTACTTTTTTACGTCTTTTCGCTTCAGCCATTGTCGCAACAGCTTTCAATGGCTTACTAAGAACTTTTTGTAATAAAAATTTCCCTTTATAATGTATTTTATCTAACATTTCTATAATAAAAAATATTCAAACTCGGACAATGTTGCCAGATTTATCAAACAAGCACGGGATTGGCTAGTAGTGGTACATAAACAGCAAAAACTTTAGGGCTTATGAATTATGAATCCTTATTGTCTGTTCTATATACATTATAGCATGAACATTTTGCTAGTATTGTCGCGAAACAACTACCTTAAAATATCGCTATTTACTCTCTACGTTATAAACAGGCTTTTTTTCCTCTACTGAAAAGTTTTATTTTTTTACAAGTGATGTTTTTGCAAAGAACGCCGCAATTGTGTATTCATCATCATCATTGAGTATACAGTCCTAAGACTGGTTTGATGCAACAATCCGTCTCCACTCGACTCTGTCCCCCGCCAGTTGTTTAACCTCTCTAAATGTCTGGCATCCCATATCCCCAATTATTTGGTTGAAATATTCTAATCTGGTTCTTCCCCTTCCCCTTTTCTTTCCCACCTCCCCTCCAAGATATCCCTAAGCAGTCCCCCATGTCTCAGTGTGTGCCCCATCATCTGACCTCTTCTCTTCTTCAGACTCTTCCACAAGGTTCTTCTTTCTCCGATTCTTCCAAGAACTTCTTCATTTGTAATTTTATCCATCCATTTGATATTCATCATTCTTCTGTAGCACCACATTTCGAAAGCCTCTAATCTCTTCTCTCCGCTTCTCTAATTGTCCAGGTTTCACACCCGTACATGGCTGCGCTCACCCATACATATGTCTTCAATAGCAACTTCCTGTTTGCTAAGCTTGTGTATATGTTAATTGTTATATTAATATGTTATATGTTAATTGTGTATTATTTATTTATATTAATGGATAATAATGGTAAGAATTTATGTTTTGGAACCCTCTAACCTACTTCAACTCTGACATTCGGGGCATCCAAGGAAGGTGGGGGAAAAAAAAAATTAAAATAATGAAATCTCTAGAAAACAATAAAATTGGAAATTTCGTAGACAGGTGGTAGGTTTCCAGTTGGAAACTTTGTCTGCACAACAATGCCCTGATGATGGTCAGAACGGGTCGGGTCGGAACGTTGACAAAAAAAAAAATTATTCAATTTTATATAACCTTGGCTACAAATATAAATCGTCCTTTTTCCCTAAATATTATTTTTGATTATACAATCAAAATTTTGAGCTGTAAATTTTTCTATGATATACCGGGTGAGTTTTTTTTATCTTGAGACAGTCTTGTAACTCAAAAACAGTGCATTATATGAAAAAAAGTATATTTATATCAACTACGCTATTGTTTGCTGACCTGGAACAGGCTTTCAAGGGTATTTGAAAGTCAACTTCCGTTAATGGAAACCTATATTTTTCTTTACATTGCTTAAATTTACAAAAAAAACTGAACAATTTTCATTAGAACTATTTTTTATACGATATCAAATAAACAAAATATTAAATCAATTAGCTCTAAAAAAAATCCAAATAATAATTATTCTTAACAATTATTCAACTTAATTATCAAATATTTAATTATTAAATAAATAATTTAATAATAATTAATAATTTAATAATTTTCCAACAATGTTCTGTGACATTCTAGAGTGTATCGCAAGTCTTCTGGAGAATTCCAGTTCCAATTTCCTTATTTTTTTAACAGATTTACAACAAGATAAAATGAAGCTTGTGAGGGTGTATTTCTATCAGGAAAACGCTGGGCATCCATTTAAATGGTAGCCCCATAACACTTCTTCCACATATTAGATTAAGACCATTTAAATTCTGTCTTCAACAAAAAATGTTCCATTTTTATTATTGTATTACAATATAACTATCTACTGGATCAACAGGAGAAATAAACTTTTTTAAACTCAAGAATTTTAAATAGTTCTATTAAGTAGAAAATAATCTCTTAAATCTGTCTATAACGAAGTTTTAATATCATTATAAACACTTATTTTCATTGTTATGAATTTTCAATTTATTAATTATTTATTAAATAATTATTTGTTTAATAATTAAATATTTGATAATTAAGTTGAATAATTGTTAAGAATAATTATTATTTGGATTTTTTTGAGCTAATTGGTTTAATATTTTGTTTATTTGATATCGTATAAAAAATAGTTCTAATGAAAATTGTTCAGTTTTTTTTGTAAATTTAGGCAATGTAAAGAAAAATATAGGTTTCCATTAACAGAAGTTGACTTTCAAATACCCTTGAAAGCTTGTTCTAGGTCGACAAACAATAGCGTAGTTTAGTTTCCCCCTTGATATAAATAAACTTTTATTTGAAACTTTTTTCCATACTGTTTTTGATTTATAAGACTGTCTCAAGATAAAAAAACTCACCCGGTATATAATTATTATAGAACATTAATACTTCTTTTTTTTTCTAGTGCGAATGGCTTTTGGGTGACCGTCGACCGAGCTTAGAAGATTTAGATACAGGACTCGATCCTGAGGGGCCCATTTATAAAGCTATCATGTCTAATCCAGCGATTCAACTTAGTCTGACAAATCCAAAAATGCTTTTAGGTACAAATTTGAAATATATTTTATTATTTTTTAATTTGACTTGACATAAGAGAAGTATTCTAGTTCTAGTTCTTTCTATCTGGAAATGTCCTTTTTGTAATATTCCAATTCAAATATTACCTAACGAGCTTTTCGTGCGTCGGCACGCCCTTGAAGCTCAGCCCTCTGGGCTGGTGCCCTGGCGGCCAGCGTCTCGGTCCAAAAATCTTATTCCTCTTAAAAAACCACACTCCAAATGTATACCCGTAAACTACCGAAAATACATCGTCTCTTAAAAGTTTCGCCTCTTTAATTTTTGAGTGGCCTGGGGGGGGGGGGGGGAGGAACAATTATCAATATATTTAATGTTTCTTAATTTAAAATGAATTGGAGTCTTTCATTTCAAAATTCGAGTCCAAATTAGAATTATATTTCAAATTTGCCTGGTTAATGAAAATCGATTGGAGCCATCAGTTTAAAATCCGAGCTGACAATTATATTTCAAATTTGCCTCGTTAATTAATATATATTTAATGTTTCTTAATTTAAAATCTATTGGTGATTTTTCATTTTCATTCGAGTTCAAATGAATACAATATTATCTCGACACAAAGTCTAAATCAAAAATATATAGTTTTAGTAACAGAAATCAAGGTATAAATATTAATGTTACATTGGTCTAATGGCTAGAGCTCATGCCCTTAGTTCAAGAGTTCGTCGGTTCGATTCTAGGCAAGAGGGTAATTTTTTTAGAGAAATTTCTCTAAGCGTTGTTACAAATTAATCTAGACAAATATATATAGTATAAGACGTATGTTTCGTCATTTTATTTTTGACTTTCTCAGCGACTTATTTCTCAACTCAATTGTCCAATATCATTATGAGAAACATTCTTTTTTCTTCTTTTCCAATTTTTTTAGATAGAATATTTCACATAATTATCGGAAATTGATTTGAGAATTAAGTTGCTGAGAAAGTCACAAATAAAATGACGAAACGTGTACGTCTTATTTAATATAAAACTAATTAAATTATGGATATGATTAACCAAACGATTAATCAGAAAAATTTACTCTCTTTTGATTAGAGTATATTTCATGTATCTGTGATTTCAATTTCGATATAAAGTTTTTAATTTGACCGGGCCATATTCGATCTTGTTTGAAATTGATCGCCGGGACATCTAGTGGCGGAAAAAGGAAGCTAAGCGTTGTTACAAATTAATCTAGACAAATATATATAGTATGACAATTGTTCGAATAATAATAAACTTGTTTGGTGATAAGTATCGATCTTTGGTGAGGAATGTCAGAAGGGCTATTCACACTTGGGATGTGCACTCATAGTGTTAATGATTTATTTTTATTTTTGTTTCGGCGTTTATGTTGGATTCCACTAATAAACGTTATTATTAAGTTATGTTATCTTAGGGGATTTGAAAAAATTTAATTTACTTAATATGATTTAGTTATAAAAAATATAATAATTAAACACCTGATAGATTAAACAAGGAAAACATGACCGTTTAAAATTTTACTAATCAAATAAGGTCGAATTTGCTACTAGTCTCCCCCAGGCGACGGTAAAAAGCACAATGTCAAAGAAAAATCTAATTCATTTCTTAGCCTCTAGGCGGCAGCACCGTCACATCGAATTTCGGTTTTTCGCTCATTAATTCTTCAAAAATGGTCCGAATTGAAATTTTTTTTGAAATTTTTGTTTTTTACATACTTTTAAGAAAAAAATAGAAAAAATTATATAAAGCGTTTTTATATGCAATTTTAGAGTTTGAAAATTTTAATATTGTTTTTGAAACTGTTATGTACTCTTCGATTTTTTTGATAATTTTTAAATTCTATTGATTCTACATATTTTAAGAGCGTGTTGATAGTGGACCTATGATAATTACTATTTTTTTTTTGATTTTGATTTTCTTTCAACAAACTAAAGAATAGTAATTATTTATTTTAAACACCTATTAACGATAAAAATTAATTCAAAATAACTAAAAAAAAGAAATGATGATTAATAACTTTTAAGGAGTCTGGTGTTGGTTCTAGGTGAAACATTTTAATATAATAATAAAACTTGAGTAGATACTAGGTAGGTTTCAAAAAAACTTTTTGTGAAACCTACCTCGTATCTTCTTCTTCTTCGAGTGCCATACCCGAAACGCGGTGTCGGCTGCCTTTCCACATATACTCTGTGTTGAGTGTATTTAGTTGTTTTACACAGATATACTGGACCTGCTCTTTTAACAGCTGGCTGTCCGAACGGCTAATTTGGAGAGCGGTGACTAGGCAATTACCACTTCTGTAGGTTGCACATGACTTTTACAAGTAGGAGGTGACTGCAATATTCATCTACCGAGACTCGGTCTCGAACCAGCGATCTTCGACTCAGAGACCCGACACTCTAGCCACTCGAGCCACAGTCACTCCCCACCTCGTATCTTACTCAAGTTTTATTATTATAAATGAGGATTAGGTGAAAGCGTACCGAACAAATTTTTGGAAATTTTCAAAAATTGAAAAAAAAATGGCGACATTATCATAGGACCACTCACCACTATCAATCCAGTTCTTCAAATTTGCAGAATGAATAAAAATTCAAAATAAAAAAAATTATCAAAAAAATTCACTACAAATTGATGATTGAAGGCATTGATAGTGGTCCTAAGATAATTACTATTTTTTTTTCGATTTTTGAAAATTTCCCAAAAAAATTTATTCTTTACCTAACCTTATTACCTAATCATCATTAATACTTATGATATTGAGTTCTCTTTTTTTCAGTTATTTTGAATTAATTTTTATCGTTAATAGGTGTTTAAAATAAATAATTATTATTTTAGTTTGTTGAAAGAAAATCAAAAGAAAAAAGAAAAAATAGTAATTATCATAGGTCCGCTATCAACACGCTCTTAAAATATGTAGAATCAATAGAATTTAAAAATTATCAAAAAAATCGAAGAGTACGTACATACAGTTTCAAAAACAATATTAAAATTTTCAAACTCTAAAATTGCATATAAAAACGCTTTATATAATTTTTTCTATTTTTTTCTAAAAAGTATGTAAAAAAAAAAAAATTTCAATTCGGACCATTTTTGAAGAATTTATGAGCGAAAAACCGAAATTCGATGTGACGGTGCTGCCGCCTAGAGGCTAAGAAATGAATTAGATTTTTCTTTGACATTGTGCTTTTTGCCGTTGCCCCCCCCCCCCCCCCAACCGAAAAACCTCAAATAAAATTAAAACTTAGAAAATAAGCACGGCCCTAGTGTGTATATTTACATTCATCAGACACAAAACGCACGCTTGGATTTTATTTTATTTGATTAATTTTATTCTTTTTTTTTAACCAATGGATTGTCTACCTACCCACTAAAGCTTCAATGTTTTTTTGCTCCCCAGCGTTCCTTTCGATGCTTGAAACGCCGTCAAGTGCTAACATGTGGATTAACGACCCGGACGCCTCGCCTGTATTAAGTCAAATTTTCAAAACATATCACGCCGAGAAACATGCACTGCAAATGAATCGATTTGTTGAACAACAACAACAACAACAACAGCAACAGCAACAACGCAATGTGTCTACGTCAACGGGCTCGAGTGAAACCAGTTCGCCGTTCTCTTATTTAGGCGGGAACGGGGGCGGCAGCCAGAGCATGGTCTAATCCCCCCCCCACCCAGGAGGATCCATCCATTCAATGAACATTTTACCCCTAACATACACAAATCAATTTACTGGAGAATTATTAAAATGCAATATTAAATAAAAATCTCGAAAAGTCATATTTTTTTACATTTCATAACATTTAAATATCTGATTCCCAGGTAAAACACAATATCCCCAGAATATTCTAAGATGTTATTTAAAGGACATATATATTCCAATTATCTCCAGGAAATCCACAGAATATTTGTATGGGCGTTAATCTTCTGAGAATATTCCAAGAATGCGCAACTAGGAATATTCCGGGAAAGGGAATTTAATGTCCTACACGAATATTTTAGTTCTAAGAATATTCCCAGAATATCTACGAAGATTGAAAGATTATTCATAGGATATTCCAAAGATATTATCAGAATATTTATAGATTATTCTTGTGCTACCTGGGGTCACTCAAATCTTTTTTATTTTAACTCTCTTCAAAATTAAAAATACAAAATAATAGATATACAAGTTCAAAATGCAGATAATATTAGCATAGTTAACTAAAAAAAAATTACGAGAAAGTGTCAACTCTACAGAATCCGAGGGCGATGATTTGATTTCATTGAAAATACTCTGTTTTGCCGAGAGTAGCAGAGTTGATGGATGTTGATTCACAAAGAAAAATCAATCAGGTTGTCCTCTGCTTGATACAAATAAACATATATATACCGGGTGAGTTTTTTATCTTGAGACAGTCTAATAACTCAAAAACAGAGCATTATATGAAAAAAAGTTTATTTATATCAAGGGGAAACTAAACTACGCTACTGTTTGTGGACCTAAAACAGGCTTTCAAGGGTATTTCAAGGTAACTTCTGTTTTTTAAATGGAAACCTATATTTTTCTTTGCGCCCCCTTATTTTACAAAAAAAAAAAACAACAACTTTCATATGAACTGTTTTTTTTATTCGACACCAAATAAACAAAATACATGAATCAATTAGATCTCAAAAAAAATCAAATAATAGTTATTTTTAACAATTATTCAATTTAATTATCAAATAATAATGATAAAATATTTAATTATTAAATAAATAATTTAATAATTTTCCGACTATGTTCTGTGACATTCCAGAGTGTACCTTATTCACCGCATAAATTAAGACCATTTCAATTCTGTCTTCAACAAAAAAAATCCTCTATTTATATTATTATGATAATACAATATACTTAACTATCTACTGGATTGACAGGAGAAATAAACTTTTTTAAGCTCAAGAATTTTAAGTAGTTCTATTAAGTAGAAAATAATCTCTTAAATCTGAGTATAAAGAAGTTTTATGATCATTATAAACAATTATTTTCATTGTTGTGACTTCTCAATTTAATAATTATTTATTTAATAATTAATTATTTAATCATTATTATTTGATAATTAAGTTGAATAAATTGTTAAAAATAATTATTAAGAATTTTTTTTGAGATCTAATGGATTCATGTATTTTTTATTGTTTGATGTCGTATAAAAAAATAGTTCTTATGAAAGTTGTTCAGTTTTTTTTGTAGATTAGGTAGACGCAAATAAAAATATAGGTTTTCATTTAAAAAACAGAACTTGACATTGAAATACTCTTGAAAGCTTGTCTTAGGTCGACAAACAGTAGCATAGTTTAGTTTCCTCCTCGATATAAATAAACTTTTATTTGAAACTTTTTTTTCATGTAATGCACTGTTTTTGAGTTGTAGGACTGTCTCAAGATAAAAAACTCACCCGGTATAAATGTTTATTTTGAAGATTTAGAATGAATAGTACCTGGAACACCGAACGATGCTCGGTAATTTTTTGATTCATTTAAAAGCCATATATTAATATTATTTTTAATTTTAAATTCAGGTAAAAAGGTCGATTTTTAATCGCAGCCAAAATAAAATAAAATTGAAATAAAACTTAATTTATATTTTTACCAACGTTTACACCCGCTATGGCCATCATCAAAACGTATCACTGGCCACAAAGTTTTGAATGTAATTGCAATTAAAAATAATATTAATATACACCGAGAGGTTCTTTCGTTGACCCTTTTAAATCCTGAAGAAGGAGGTACGATCCTTCGAATTGTCGGATTTTTTTAAGAGAATGAAATTGATATTCTAATAAATTATTTTATAGAAAAATACCTTTAATTAATTAAATTGGCAAATTCTAATATATAATAATATTTGTAATGATCTATTAGTGGAATTTAAAATAAAAAAACAATTAATTTTATTAAAAGAAAATTGAAAAAAATGTAATTATAAATTTTTATTCAAACAACCACCTGTGAATAATTATTTCAATTAATAAAAACCCATCAAAAACAACTTAGCCGCTGATGAGACCGTGACAGATTGAAATGTCAATAGAAAAACCCCCTAACCCGTGAATTTCATCCAAATCGTTAGAGCCGTTTTCGAGAAACCGACTCTCTCTATATACCTACCGGGTGAGTTTTTTATTTTTTATTCGACCTAGAACAAGCTTTCAAGGGTATTTCAATGTCAAGCTCTGTTTTTTAAATGAAAACCTATATCAACTTATTTATTTATCTTCTGAGGATGTTAATTCTCTTTTAGAATAGGTGTTTTTTTTTTGTTTTTTTTTTTGGCTTTTCGGCCTTTCTAGCCATAAGCCTAATTACGATACTAGTTATATATTTTATTATATATTTTTTAAATTTGTCTCTACCCCCGGGGTCAGATTTTAGCTGGATGCCTCGAGTCGGGATTCGAACCCGGGTCCCCTGGTTAGCTCGCTGTCATGCTACCGCCTCAGCCTCACCTGACCCCCCCCCCCCTTAGAATAGGTGTTGATTTTCTTTGTTTCAAAAAATAATAACACGGTTATATTTTTTTTCATTTATTTTTATTTTATTGTTATATCAGGACGTTTCGACATCTACAGTTATGTCATCATCAGCCTAAAAATAAAACCATCTTTTCATTATAACTTTACAAATGAGCCGTTTATTTTGAAAGTGGCCTAACTCCAATCGAGATATTTAAGGTTTTGCGTTTCAATGAATTTAAAAATATACGTTAACGTAACGCTACATAATAAAGTAGCCTTTTTTTTCATCAGCTGCAAAATTGAGTTATAAATTAGATACATATTTAACAGTTTTTTTCTTTTCTTCAATTGTACCATCATTTTTCACTTTAAATTATAGAATCATTAATTGCGTGGCTGTATGGGCATAGTTCTCTAAAGCCAAAAAAAATTGAAAATAAAGTTCTATGTGTGTGTGTGTGTGGGGGGGGGGGGCGACAATTCGATCGCGACACACTTTCGAGATAAAAAGTAGATCTTATATACATCGGGCACCTTATATACATTCATCCCCCCCCCCCCCCCTAAAAAATTCCTGGATCCGCCCTTGGCTTAAATGTATCTAAGGGTAAATTTTAATTTTCTCATTAATATATCAAAGAATAATTGATACGTCAACAAGAATTATTTTGACCGCGCTGATTTGAAAAAGATATTTTTATCTCGCGAGACTACTGCGGATTGACGCTATTGGAGTCTGCGGAGTATTAAGTCTGGACCAAGAGAGAAAAAGATGTAATCCACTTAGCTACAATCCAACGTCATTTCGCGTATAGCCCGCTAGACATTTGGATGGATCACCGAGTGAATTGGAAATCTCAGATGTTATATACTCGATCTCCCAGTCCAGAGCGCTAGATCTATTAGCATGTATCGTTAGATGCCTGCCATTAATGACGTTGGATTGTGCGAAATGACGTTGGATTGTAGCTAAGTGGATTACATCTTTTTCTCTTGGTCCAGACTTAATACTCCGCAGACTCAATAGCGTAATCCGCGGTAGTCTCGCGAGATAAAAATATCTTTTTTCAAATCAGCGCGAGTCAAAATAATTCTTGTTGACGTATCAATTATTCTTTGATATATTAATGAGAAAATTCAAAATTTATTTGACATCATTATCTTCAAGTTCAGAAATATATAAGTTCAAATATTATTTTCAACTCAATATTTGACAAAAATTCCCTACATTAGATTCGCGATCGAATAAAATGCGCGAAAACCTTCAGTATCTAAGGGTGTTAAATTTATAGCTCCTATTAAAATAGTGGCAATTATTAAGTGAATGGTCTTATGCGTTTTCTTATCAAGAATGGAGTTAGCCCACTTTCAAAATTAACATCCAGATCCATTATAAAATTTGAAGGTGCCCAAGTCCATACTTAATTTATTTTACATATCTTTAAAACACTTTGGAAACTTAATTTATGCGATTCAAAACATTTTTTAACTACATAACCTACAAAACATAAATTTATTTATTACAAAACAATTTACCATTCATTTACATTGTGTGTGTGTGAAAGGGATTTGAAGAAATCATGATGTTTCGGTGGTATATATCGTATTAGGTCAATTATGTCCTTGAATTTTGCTGTTGTAATTTGTCTGATATTTTTATACAGTGGTGTCAACACGATATTTTCGAACTTTCTTGGTCTACCCCGACGTGGTAATAAATCCAGGACTTTAAAATTTTCATTCTCATTCATTGATGTCTTATAGAAAATTTTATACGGTTTATTTCTAACAAAACGCATCCAACATATTTTTAACCAGTTTATTGATTCTCCATCAGAATTCTTTACCCTTTTAAAAATTGCGTCTTCTAATAATTGACAAATGGAGTTAGGCCACTTTCAAAATAAACTTTTATATAATTTCATTAACCAGCAAATTTTCATGTTACAAAATCTTAATGATTTTAAATATATTAGTATCAAGTTGATTCAGAATGAAAACATCATGTAAAAATGTAACTATTAAAGTTGCTAACTCGATTTTTTTGGAAAATGGACTTAGGCCACTTTCAAAATAAACGGCTCAAATAACTCAACACACATCACACCTTTTTTTACATTTTTTCTTACATCAAAAAAGCATCAAACATACCTTGAAACAATCTTAAATTTAGTTGACTGTCTTGGCATTTCGAAACCTATATGTTTCTGTATAGGATGACCCATCCAGTAGTTGATCGAATGTTCAAATTTTCGTGTCATTTTCAGTCGGAAACAACTATTTTCTCTGGGTCCATTGAAAAATATATTTAGTTATTTATTAAGTGGATATTGATGAGGCAGTCCAAAAAAAGAAGAAGATAATTTACACTATCTTTTTTATTCATAAAACCGACGCTCTCATAAGGCCCCTCCTTTCTTCAGGGTTTTGAAAAGTCAGTGACAGGAAACGCACGCGGTTTCCGTCCCTCTTTCGCCGGCAGTAATAATAATAATATCTCGTATTTCATTCTCAGCAGAATTTATTACATGTAATAAATTCTCGCTGAGAATGAAATACGAGATATTATTATTACATATTGCCAACTTGAAAAGAGGAGACAGAGGGAATGCCGCACTGGATTTCCTTCACTGACTTTTCAAAACCCTGAAGAAGGAGGTGGAATAGCCTCCGAAACGTCGGTTTTATGAATAAAAAGATAGTGTAAATTATCTTCTTCTTTTTTTGGACTGCCTCATCAATATCCACTTAATTCACTTATCAGTCCGTCTCCAAAAATTACTCCAATCTTAGTTATTTATGATTTAAATGTTGTCAACTCAGGTTGTTTCATACAGGGTGGCGCAGAGGGATCGGGTGGTTTTAAAATACTTGTCAAACTGTCAATTTTAAAGGTATTGGATTGAAATAAAGTGCAAAACGTGTAGTTACAATGGAAGTTTATTAACAAAAAATTAGTAAAGTTAGTTTTTAAAAATTACATCCATCAAATGCCCTCCTTCTCGAGCGACGCATTCTTGGAGTCGGTCCTTAACGTTCCGCATTGCCCGCTCAAGCACATCACCAGGAATTAATGTGATTTCGTTGTGAATTGCTGCCTTCAACTCCTGAATGGTCCGGGGTTTGTTCATGTACACCCTTGCTTTTAAATAGCCCCATAAGAAGAAGTCACATACCGTGAGGTCCGGTGAGCGAGGGGGCCAATGGAGATCTCCATTACGGGAAATCAAACGGCCAGGGAACAGAGCGCGTACAGCTTGCATTGATATCCTAGCGGTATGTGCAGTTGCCCCGTCTTGTTGGAACCACATATTGTCCATGTCGTAATTGTTCTCTTCAAGTTGTGGGAGAAGAAATTCTTCAATCATGTTCACATAACGCTGCGAATTAACAGTAACCGCCTGCTCCCTTTCATTTTCAAAAAAGTAAGGCCCAATTATCCCTACCTTAGAAACCCCACACCAAACCGTCACTTTGTCACTATGGAGAGGCCGTTGGTGTAGGTCTCTTGGGTTAGTGTCGGCCCAGTAACGGCAATTTTGCTTGTTGACGTAGCACCTCCCGATCCATCTGCGCCACTCCAAGAATGCGTCGCTCGAGAAGGAGGGCATTTGATGGATGTAATTTTTAAAAACTAACTTTACTAATTTTTTGTTAATAAACTTCCATTGTAACTACACGTTTTGCACTTTATTTCAATCCAATACCTTTAAAATTGACAGTTTGACAAGTATTTTAAAACCACCCGATCCATCTGCGCCACCCTGTATATCGAAGAACCAACTAAAACCAGCAAAACAAGAAATCTTTTCGGTTCATGAGTCGCAATACTTTTAAAAAATGTAATTTTTTAATTTCCATTGTGTCTCTTAAAAAAATAATAAAAAAATAAATAATAATAAAATAAAATATAAATAAAATTATCAAACTGTGTTATTTTACCTCCTTTGAAATCATTGGATTTGACTTTGATCAAAAATTGGATTCGCCCGATCAACTACTGGAACAAATTTTTTTTTTTTTAATTCTATTGTTTATGCTCTTTAATAAGGCCTGAATTTTATATTCTCCTATGATTGGACACATATAAGGGATTGTTATTATGGTGTGAGTTTTCTATTAAGATTTAAAATGAAAGCTGGGTGATAAAAATAGCGTAGCATCGGCGTTATTTGATCAACTACTGGCTGGGTCAATCCTATATTCTTAATCTCCAAAAAAAAAACTGAATAACTTTCATTAGAATTATTTTTTTATACGACATCAAATAAACAAAATACATGAATCAATTAGATCTCAAAAAACAATTATAATAATTATTTTTAACAATTATTTAACTTAATTATCAAATAATAATGATTAAATAATTTAATAATTGATTTTTAAACAAAAAATTAATCTCATAGCATAAATAGTTATTGAGATATTGACTCGATTTTTCTAGCGGGGGGGGGGGGGGTGCAATGCCCACCTTGTCCCCCCATTCCCCCTTAACTACGCCCATGCTCAAATGTCAAAAATGTACAAAGAAACAAAATTACATAATAGAGAAAAAGACAATTATTTTAGTTTTATTATAAAGAATTTATTTATCATAAATGGATTACAAAAGAATGAATAAAGTGAAGTGATCTTAAGATTAAAGACAATATAGAAATAAATTATTTAGTAAGGCGACCCCCTCAGTCCTGTGGAGAAAATACTCCTTTGGATACAAGAGATTTTGAAGTCTTCCTACTAGCTGAACATAAATTGATGCAGTTGAAAAGTTTTTGTTTTGCCGAGAGTAGCAGAGTTGTTGATTCACAAAGAGAAACAAAAGATTGTCCTCTGCTTGATGCAAATAAACATATACACATATATCAAGATGATATATCTGTATATATATGCCATTTATTTGTTTGAGACTATAGTGTTCAAGATCTCGCAGTTCATGGAGTCAATTCTATGGAGTCAATGTGTTCCTTCGTCACTGGAATTGGTTGCTAGCTTTCCAGTGACGAAGGAACACCAAGTTTTCAATATCCATATGATATTGACTCCATGAAAAACATTTATAATTGAAGAAAGACTGATGATGAAGACCAAGTCTTTGAAACTATAGTCTCAAACAAATAAATAATATATATATACAGATATATCATCTTGATATATATGTGTATATGTTTATTTGCATCAAGCAGAGGACAATCTCTTTGTTTCTCTTTATAAATTGATGCATTTAATAATGGGTGAAGTAAAAAGTTCTGAGCCTTTTCCGTTAGATTGCTTTAATGTGCCATATTCACGATGTATACATCGCATCTGGTTATTCTTTTTTGCGATTTAAAGGTGACATAAGGCTTTAAAAAAAGTTATTTGACAGTTTTGTGTTTGGTGAAGCCAGTTGCGTGTTAGAGCGGTCCAAAATGGAGGTAAAAAAAGAGAAAAATCGATATATTCTTTAGTACCACTACGACAGAGGGGAAAAAGCGGAGCAGACGGCCAAAAAAATGTGTACTGTTTATGGAACCAATACAGTATCGAATGCAACAGCAAAGCGGTGGTTCCAACGATTCCGTTCTGGTAATATGGACGTCGAAGATGAGACACGCTCTGGTAGACCAATCCTCGAAAATGTCGATAAAATCATGGAAATTGTCGAGTCGGACCGGCATGCGAGCACTTATTTCATTGCCCAGGAACTGAAGATTAGCCAGAAAACCATTTGGAACCATTTGCATAAGGCTGGTCTCAAGAAGAAGCTCGATGTATGGATGCCACACGAATTGAGGCAAAAGAACCTTTTAGACCGAATTGATGCCTGCGATTCTTTGGTAAAGCGTAACGAAATCGACCCATTTTTGAAGCGAATGGTGACTGACGATGAAAAATGGGCCAGATACGAGAACAACAGGCAAAAATGATCGTGGTCCAAGCGCGGTGAGCCGGCCCAAACGATCGCCAAGCCCGGATTAACAGCCTAGATGGTTTTACTGTGTATTTGGTGGGATTGGAAGGGAATCATCCACTATGAGCTGCTCCTATCAGGCCAATCACTCAATTCGGGCCTATACTGTCAAGAACTGACCAGATTGAAGCAGGGGATGGACGAGAAGCGGCCAGGATTGGCCAATAGGAAGGGTGTTGTGTTCCATCAAGTGGACGCCAGGCCGCACACATCGTTAATGACGTGCCAGAAACTCCGAGAGCTTGGATGGGAGGTTATATCGCACCCACCGTATAGCCCAGACCTGCCACCAAGCGATTATCACATTTTCAAGCATTTGCAAAATTTTCTTGATGGTACAAAATCTGGCCTCAAGAGAGGCTTGTGAAAATGAGATGGTCAAGTTTTCACCAATAGGAACGAGGACTTCTTCAATCCCGGAATTATGAGATTTCCTTAAAAAAGGGACAAAACGGCACATATTTGATCTAAATCGGAAAATCCTAACTTGGTTAATTTTATCGTCGAAATAAAGAGAAAAAAAGGCTCAGAACTTTTTACTTCACCTATTATTAGTTCCATCTTAGTAGAAATAGAAGGTTTCATCATTAATTTCTAATTTAATCAATTCGGGGCATATCTTTTCAAAAATATATGGGCTAAATTCTAATTCTTCAAGGCCAGGGGTCTGCAAATTCAAATATTTAATTTGATTTCCGATTTGGTTTAGTAATCTAATGAGTTCACTAACAGAATCCAGACTTTCAACATCTAATGCTAATTCCGTGAGTAACGGAAATTTCCGCAGATTTTCAATAACTTTTGTTTCTGGATAGGATAGAGAGATCTTTTTTGCATTTGGACAAAATTTTGAAAAACTTTCTACAGATTTGAAGCTTGTAAACTCATCATTAAATTCGGTTAGGTTAGATAATTTTTTGGCAATTTCATTATCGTCATCAACAATGGGTAACAGCACACTTAATTGTTGATACTTGCCTAAACTTTTCAAATTGGGTAAAAGTTTCAAGAGTTTGTCACATTGTGATGTATTTAATTCAAATGCATCGATATATTCGATTTTTAGGAGTCCATTTTTAACATCCTTATCATGTAGGTTAAAATCCTCTTTGAGCAATAGTCCACCGATTGCACAATTCGTGTATTCACAATTCACTCGCAGCGATTTCAACTGTGTGGATTGTTTCAGAAATGTTTCGAAATTGTTTTTGATCTCAATTCCCATGGTTAACCTTCTTAAATCTACCGTTTCGATATTCGGACAGTATTTCGGTATTATTCCCAAAATCGATTTGACAGTTTCTTGATTTAATATATTACGTCCAAAGGAGATCACTTTTGTATTCTCGTCAAGGAAAATATGAAGACATCTCATGCAGATGTAATCGCTTAGGTCTTCTTCAATCGAGAGGAACCTCTGCAGCAATTTGTATTTCTGCACAGGCAGTATACAATTTACAATTTTCCTCTCATCATCCGATCCACCGTTTTCTTCCAGCCTCTCCAGTAGAATTTCGAACAGCCAGTCCATCTGCACATTGTTTAATCTTTTTGTTGGAAAAGACATTATGAGATCACTGAAACATAGAACAAGGTCCCCATACAAAGACGAATTATTTATTATTTAGTTAGTTATTTAGAGAAAATATCTCCCATTCGGGGATAAATAGAGCAAAATACTCAAATATTTTTTTGGATTTCAATGCTTCAATCTTTCTAAACTAAACCCATATCGATATCTTTTCTGGTTTAAGAGATCTTGAAAAACTCTGAAAACACATTTTGGGCCCTTTTCCCCCTTTAGGGATCGAATTTCAAAAGATTCCTTCTTAGCACACCCATAAATAGTTGACAGAATATACAGTCCAAATTTCATCTTTCTAGGTCAAGTGGTTTAGGCTGTGGGTTGATAGATGAATGAATGAATGAAACATCACCTTTCTCTTTTATATATTAGCAATATATAAATATTAGCAATATATATTATAGGAAATAATCCCGATGATGGATGAAGATGAGTTTTTGACTCGAAAGGCTTGGTGGAAAGATGTCGGAGGAGCGCCGATGTCGTCGATTTTCTTCAGAGGTGAAAACCTCTCTTGGTGGCGTAAAGCCGTGAAATTTGCTTTCCCAAAATAAGAATTGGCCCGGAGGCTTGTGAAAAATGCTTTTTAAAAATAAGAAATTGCCCTGAGGCGGTGAAAAATGCTTTCAACAAAATAAATGGCACAAGGCCCGAAATTTATTACTTCTTCGTGGTTACAAGATTTCGTACAGCGTTGTTTCTTTAATCGTTCCAAAGTCGACAGGCGAACTCTTGGAGAGCGTAAAACAGCTCTTCACACAGCGAGAGCTGAATTGCAACTGCCTGCTAATTACGGCTTCGTCTCTTTTATAGCCGTGGATTTAATTGGTAATTAAGGTGATTGGTTAATAATTTTTCCTAGATCGCGCTCGATTAATTATAAAAGGGCGTGGTCTCCTTCTTCGCTAATTAGTCTTTCATAAGCCACGAATCGATTAACATCGAAAAATAAATTACATTTCTAATTGAAAACAAAAGGCAGAAAATCGATCCCTACATTCTCCCCTTTCTCAATCAAGTTACGACTCGGAACTTATAACCAATCATCTTTTACATAGTTAAATATTTCAACTTAAAATTAATTTAGTTATTGTCTTTTCTTCTTTAAAACCGTTTAGGTATTTTTAACTTAATCATAAAATACAGAATTATTTTTTTTTTTTTTTTTTTTTACAATGAAATAGCACTTAAAACTAAACTTAATTATTGTTATTTTTTACAAAACAAATTGATCTTGAAAATTACTTGAACAAAAAAAAATTTTATGCTTAAACTTAGTGTTTTTTAATTGTCTATTTATTTGATTTTAACTTAAAAACTAACACTTTCACACACTAATTTTCACTTTTTTCTCACTTTTGCACATGACACTAAAAAAAAACACTTTCATATTATTTTCACAACACTTCACTCACTTATCTTGATTACACTCGAGTGACCAGGGCTTCATGTATTCAGCGCACGTAGAGGTGAAGATTGGTCCTTCGGTGAAAGCTTCCTTCTTGACGTCGTAGGTGTCGTTCATCTTCTTTCGGATGATTCGGTAAGGGCCAAGGAATTTAGGTTTAAGTTTACTGCCTGGGCCAACCTGTGTCCTCCTAATCGCTACAAGACCACCTACTTCGTATTGCCTTGGTGCACATCTTTTGGGGTCGTAAGTCTGTCTGTTTTCTTGTTGTATCTTTACGATTTGTTCTTTAGCTTGTTCTCTAAGTTTGTGTCGTTCTTTTTGGAAAGTTTTAACTACTTCTTCTTCGATCGCTTCCTTAATTTTAATTTCGGTGGGCATTTTTAATTTAACTCCCGTTAACAACTGGAAAGGTGTGGTGCCTATGCTTCGTTGATAAGTGGAATTAATAACTCGTTGTACGGTATCTATGTGCCTATACCACTGGCTTGGGTTATCTAGTGATAGTTTTGTTAGTACTGGTATAATAATGGCGTTAATTCTCTCTACTTGTCCGTTTGCACGTGGTAAACCCGCAGTGATTAGAAAATGATTTATATTTTCGGTGTGGCAGTAGTCTTTGAATTCTTGTGATGTGAATGCCGTGCCTTTGTCTGAAATTATATTACTGGGGCTTCCAAAAATCTTTTTCTGTGCATCTAGTTTTTGAATTACTTCTTTAGTCGTAGTTGATTTGGTAGGGTAAAGCCAAACAAATTTTGTAAATGCGTCTATTACTACCAAGATATGCTTATAGTTTTTATTCGTGGACTCTAGAGGGCCTATGTGATCAATATGGTAGGTGTGGAGGGGTGTACTCTCTTTATGTAATGGGTGTAAAAACCCTTCCTTTTTCCCTTGTTTTCGGTTTGCTAAAATGCACGGTACACAATTTCTAATAATCTTTTCAATTTTTCTCTTGCTTTATGAATGTAATATTCTTTATTAATTAAGTCCTCCGTTTTCCTTACAGAAAAATGACCCTGTTCATGAGCGGATTTTATTATTTCGTCCTGCATTCGTTCGGGAAGTACTAATAATTCTTGATTATCTTTGATTATGTATAATACGTTATCCTTTAATAAATAGTCTTCGTAGGGTTGTTTTTTCAGGATTTCTTTAATTGCTTTTATACGATCGTCTTCGTCTTGTCTTTCAGAAATATTTTTAACTATAGAGGTATTTATAAACATAATTGGGTTTCTACTTAAGGCATCTACGTGTGGCATTCGTTTTCCTATTCTATGTTCTATGGTGTAGTCAAAGTCTGATAACAGTATTGCCCATCGTGCGATCTTGGCTGACAGATCCTTTTTGTACATTGTCTTTTGAAAAGCCGAACAATCCGTGATTATTTTAAAATGACGTCCCAATAGATAAACTCTCAATTTCTTTAGTGAATTGATTACTGCTAGAACTTCTAATTCATATGATGACAATTTCCTTTCGGTGTCAGTGGTTTTCTTGCTGAAATAATAGACAGGATGGAAATGGTTGTCGTCTAACGATTTCTGTAATAATATCGATCCGTACCCGTCAATAGATGCGTCTGTATGTAGTTCTATTTCTCCCTCTTGGTCGTAAATTTTCAGCACTGGTTTGTTTATCAAAGCTTTCTTTAATTGATCGAACGCTTCTTTTTCCTGTGGTCCAAATTGGAATTTTTGCTCTTTCTTTAATAAATTGCTTAGAGGCTTAGCAATGATGGAATAAAACGGTATAAACTTGCGGAAGTACCCGCTTAAACCCAAGTAGCTCTGTACCTGCTTGATCGTTTTTGGTTCAGGAAATTTCGCAATCGCTTTTACCTTGAACTCCGAGGGAATAATTTACCATTTTCAATTTGATGGCCCAGAAATTCTACATTAGTTTTTACGAATTGGCATTTTTTCCAGTTTATCTCTAGCCCATATTCTTCAGCTCTGGCTACAACTGTCTTTAATCGTTCTACTGCTTCATCTTCGTTTTCGGATGGTATAATGAGATCGTCCATGTAGGGGAGTACCATGTTTTTAGCAATTAGATCTTGAAAAATGGTGTTGATGAATCTTTGAAAAATAGCCGGGGAATTGCATAAGCCAAATGGCACTTTGCGAAATTGATAATGTCCATTATGGGTTACGAATGCTGTGTATTTTTTACTTTCCTCATCCATTTCCACATGAAAGAATCCATTCTTTAAATCTAACGTTGAAAAATAACGGGCTTTCTGTAATCTATCCAGCTGGTCTTCAATTAACGGCAATGGATACCTATCTTTAATTATTTTATCGTTGATTTTGCGAAAATCGAAGCACACCCTATACGCTCCATTTTTTTCTTTACTATTACTGCTTGACTTGCATATTCCGATTGACATGGCTCTATAATGCCTTGTTCCAACCATTCCGTAACTTGATCGTCTAGAATTTTCCTTTCGTTAAAGGGTAATCTTCTAGGACTGAAGTATATAGGTTCCTCATCTTTCAAAATTAATTTCATTTTAATATTAGTCGATTTAATTCTTTTAGGGGTATAATCAGTTATCATCTGCATAATTGCTCCCCTTGTTTCTGATTTTACCCGCGAGTCTATATTAATTGTATTTTCCTCCGCTATGTCTATGTTAAAAATACTTAATTCCTCTACATCTTCTCTTCTTTTGTTTATACTAATTCCCTCTCTGTTTATTTTGATTTCCGCTTGTTCCGTTAAATCTATCCCTAGTATGGCTTGTTCTTTCATTAGGTCGTCCGAAACTACGTAGAAAGTTATATTGAATTCTTCTCCGTCTATTCGTATAATGGTTTTAAAGTACCCCTTAGTCTCTGCGCGAGATCTGGCGAATCCATTTAATGTTATGTTTGAACTTATTAACTGAGGTGATCCTATTTTCTTATAGGTGCTGCCGTTTATTAATGATAAACTAGCGCCTGTGTCTATTAGGGCGTTTACTGTTTCATTACCCATTGATATAGGTTTATAATTAATTTCTTTCTTTTGCTTGGTTATCGTAGCGATTCTGGTTTGAGGAGTCTTTTTGTTTAGTTCCTGTTTCTGCGGACAGGTGGCGGCTTTATGTCCGAATAGGTTACAATGGAAGCATTTATATCCTTGATGCTTTGTTGGACAAGTGTCATATACGTGTTGCTTTGACCCACAACTGCTACATCGTGCTGGCATTTGCCTTTTATTGCTACCTCTAGTTTCACTGATAACTGGTTGTTTGCTGTATGTTCTGTTGGTTATGCTAGGTGCTTTAGAAATAATTTCTGAGTAAATTTTTAATTTTTCTTTAAGTTCTTTTATTGTTTTTGCTCCGTATAATATCGTTTTATTGTGGCTGTTGTCCTGTATGCCATCTAGTATATATTCTATCAGCGCTTCGTCTTCTAAATTCCCTCTGCTTGCTAGCTCTCTCATAATTAGGAAATATTCGTATACGTGTTCGCCTCTTTGCAATTTTCTCCTAGCTAGCTGCTTGTGAATATCCGCGCTGTTTACTCGTAATGAAAATTCTTCTAATAATGCTTCTTTTAATTTTCCCCACGTATTAATGTGTCGCTCACTTTCAATGAATAATCTAGCTAGCCCCGTTATTAGTCGTCTGCCAAAGTTAAATAATTGTAGGCTACTCCAGCTTTGAATATTTGCCTCTGTTTCTATGTCTTGCACCCATTTTTCTATTGGATAGTTATCCGTTCCGTTGAATTTCTTTAATAATGGCTCTATATCTCGAAAGTCGATTGTACTGTGTTCATTGATTCTATTTTCTACTGTTCTGTCTTTAATATAACTTCCGTCTCCTATGGATTCTATTGAGATATCAGTTTTGATCAGCATGTTCCAAATTTTATTAATTAATTGATATTTATTGCTATGAGTCACTCCTAATATTTTCCCAAATGCATTTAATGTGTCATTGTCTAGTTTAGTTAAGAATTCTGTTTTTTCTTGGTAAGGTACTGACCCCTTCTCGAATTCAAAACCTGGGAATTTCTTTATTTTTCCCTTCTATTCCTTACTCCTATTTCGTCGTACAGTAGGTAGTGTAGATTCTTTATTACATCTTCATCTGCTTCCCCAATTCGTTTAGCTACGTCTGGTGTATCTTTTAGCATTGGCATGATTGTGTGGTGGTCTTATTAGTGATAAGAGGGGTAGGTGTACAGGTGAGTAACCGTTGACCCTTACCTTGGTGTAATCCTTTTACGGCTGCTCTGGTTCTGCTGTTATCCACGAGTGGCGCTGCCGTCGTCGTGTTGTCTGGCCTTCGCTTGATCGCCTCAGTCGATAGCCGCTGCTGCTGCCTGCTACGTCGCCTGCCTTTGCTCGTCGCTTGGCTGCCGGGCGCGCTAAATGTGTTTGCCCGCGCAAAAACGGTCGGTGCCTCGAGACGAGTCAAGACAAACCTCCTTGGGTCCGAACCGAGATGGTCCAGCTCCGTCCGATAAAGCCTTTAACGAATCCGCGGCCGAGCCCCCAAATTTATAGGAAATAATCCCGATGATGGATGAAGATGAGTTTTTGACTCGAAAGGCTTGGTGGAAAGATGTCGGAGGAGCGCCGATGTCGTCGATTTTCTTCAGAGGTGAAAACCTCTCTTGGTGGCGTAAAGCCGTGAAATTTGCTTTCCCAAAATAAGAATTGGCCCGGAGGCTTGTGAAAAATGCTTTTTAAAAATAAGAAATTGCCCTGAGGCGGTGAAAAATGCTTTCAACAAAATAAATGGCACAAGGCCCGAAATTTATTACTTCTTCGTGGTTACAAGATTTCGTACAGCGTTGTTTCTTTAATCGTTCCAAAGTCGACAGGCGAACTCTTGGAGAGCGTAAAACAGCTCTTCACACAGCGAGAGCTGAATTGCAACTGCCTGCTAATTACGGCTTCGTCTCTTTTATAGCCGTGGATTTAATTGGTAATTAAGGTGATTGGTTAATAATTTTTCCTAGATCGCGCTCGATTAATTATAAAGGACGTGGTCTCCTTCTTCGCTAATTAGTCTTTCATAAGCCACGAATCGATTAACATCGAAAAATAATTTTATTTCTAATTGAAATAAAAAAAGGCAGAAAATCGATCCCTACACATATCCTCTATTAAAATCTTTGCTTCGATCTAAATTCATTAATAAATTGATTAAAATAGTTGATTTTTGAGAATAAATTCGATCTTTCTTTTTCAAATAGACACTCAATTCTTCGTATAAATAATTTAGTTGTTTGAGACTATAGTTTCAAAGGTTGGACCTTCATCATCAGTCTTTTAATTACAAATATAATATTTTATCTGTTATTTCTCATGGGTTCAAATACCCAAATTTGGACAAGAGACAGGGTAGCCAGCTTTTTGGATAGAAGAGGAAGGACCAAAAAGGAACTGTGGATTACAAATAAATTAACATTAAGAAAATTAGAAAAACTAAATTAACTATCTCTATATATAAAATTAAGGTTTTGTCTGTACATTGGTCCAAATCACGCCAAATTTTGGTTGCACACGTTTCAAGCAAAGTTATGAACGAAAACACCTTCAACAAATTCCTGACTGTATGTCTGTCTGTCTGTTTCCGTGGTTTCCACGAAAAGTTGCTCACGATTCACGTAAAAATGGCTCATGGAATTATTATGAAATTTCATATTTATATCAGATGTCTTCTAACTTACGTTTATAGCTATATAACGTTTTAATATTTTCACCCCAAAAGGGGGTTTGGAGGGGTGGGCACGAATGACAATTATCAATTAACTCCTAAACTATTAACCCTACGGCAAATTTTATTATAAGCAAAGGTGTGATTTCTGACAACTTTTATTTTAAAAAATTCCCCAAAAAAACCACCCAAAAAAAGGCGGGGGGGGGGGGGGGTGAAAAAAATGTAAATTCTTGCCCTTGGAGCAAACTCAACCAAATTTTGTATACATAATCTGTAGGTCACTAGAAGGCTAGAAATACAAAAACTGGGTGCGGAGAGTGGGTGTGGGGGTGTAGTGATGGTGT
Source organism: Forficula auricularia (assembly GCA_024734495.1). Lineage (NCBI taxonomy): Eukaryota > Metazoa > Arthropoda > Insecta > Dermaptera > Forficulidae > Forficula > Forficula auricularia. The sequence continues at coordinate 9,447,828 of JALMQS010000055.1, read as the reverse complement.
ATGGGTGAAGTGGGGTGAGGGGGTGGGTAGGGTATAGGGTGCGCGGGTGGAATGGGGGTGGGGTGAGGAAGTGAGGCGGACTAGGGTGTGGTGCGGGGTGGAGTCCAGGGGGCTAGGCGTGGGTGGAGGGCACGGGGTGGGGTCCGGGGTGGATGCGGTGCGGGGGTAGTGGTGCAGGGTTGGTGCAGTGGGGGTTCAGGTGGGGGGAATGGGGGTTTGGGGTCTGTGGGCTCCCTGGCTAGCAAGAGGGCCGCCGAAGGCGGGCCTTGCAGCTAGTAAGAAATATAACTAATAATATCCAATTTCTTTCCAATAGTTAATTTTCAGCAAGTATTTATAAATTTTATATGTATTTAAATTGAGGTATTTAAGATCCACTTTGCGTCTAGAGGGGAGGCAGCTGCTTTCTTGTTTTCACAATTTTTGTTTTTCTTTCTAAAAAATTACCATAACATTTTAGGGCAGGTAGGTAAATGAATGATATTATTTCGAATAGGTTAAAAAAATTTCGTCATTTGACATGATCTAAATTGTTTTGGTTTTGTTTTGTTTTTTAACTCGGTCTTGGGTCAAATCGTGATCTCTGGCCTCCCCTTCTCTCTTGTCATAAATCGAGATTCGAGGTATCGTCGTGCTTTGGTTTGTTTGGGTTTGATTGGAAATCCCTTAGCAAGTACACCGAAGCGTCACGTCTTGGGCTTAACCTTGGAACCAAAAAGAATCCGATGCAATAACCAACAAGTAATTAATTATTCTCATTAAAAAAAAAATACCATTCATTTTGTAAATTAATCTTATTGAATCATCAATCTTATACTATCAAATACTTAGAATGATCAAATCTTCAGACTAATCTTTCTATATTAGGTTAAAAATAAAATGAGAGAGTCTTCTGTTTTTTAAATAAAATAATTTTTAATTATTTCTAGAGACTATAGTTTCGAAGGCATTGCCTTCATCATCAGTCTATCACAAATATTTCAAATTAGTTACAAATTAAGATTTATACATTGAAAATTTTGAAAATATATAATGTCTTTTCTTCATGTTTCCTCTTGGGACATTAGAATATAACGAATATAATAGTTATATTCTAATGTCCCAAGAGGAAACATGAAGAAAAAGACATTATATATTTTCAAAATTTTCAATGTATAAATCTTAATTTGTAACTAATTTGAAATATTTGTGATAGACTGATGATGAAGGCAATGCCTTCGAAACTATAGTCTCTAGAAATAATTAAAAATTATTTTATTTAAAAAACAGAAGACTTCTCATTTTATTTTTAACCTAAAATAAAAACAATTCTGTTACCATCGATAGTGAAATCTTTTATTCAGCTAATAATCTTTCTATATTATTGGATATAGGTACTCGTAAATAAATACAAAATTGAAGTAATTTTTGAAGACGGACTGATGTGAAATTGAGTGGATATTGATGAGGCAGTCAAAAAAAAAAGAATTTCCTTCACTGACATTTCAAAACCCTGAAGAAGGGGGAATAGCCTCTGAAACGTCGGTTTATGAATTAAAAGATAGTATAAATTATTTGATAGAGTTTTTCTTTAGGAGACGGACTGGTATAAATACACAATTGGATGTAGATGAAGGCAGTCCAAGGTGGCTTCAAAAAAATAAGACTATATCGGTTTTATTATTTTACATTTATTCGATAACCGACGTTTCGAAGATATACTCTCCTTCTTCAGGGTAATGAAAAGTCAATGAAAGTATATCAACTCATAATTACTTCCTGTCTCCTTTGACAATGCCAAGAAAACATTATAAAATTTCATCTCGATAGAAAAAAAATGATCGAGATGTGTTTTCTTGGCATTGTCAAAGGAGACAGGAAGTAATTATGAGTTGATATACTTTCATTGACTTTTCGTTACCCTGAAGAAGGAGAGTAAATCTCGAAACGTCGGTTATCGAATAAATGTAAAATAATAAAACCGATATAGTCTTATTTTTTACAACCACCTTGGACTGCCTTCATCTACATCCAATTGTGTATAAATTATCTTCTTCTTTTTTTGAACTTTTTTCTTTAAGTGTATTATCAGGTCTCCCTGACGTTTCGGCTCCTCTCCACATATACGTGTCCTAAAAGTGTTTAGCTGTTTTACACAGATATACGGGACCTACTTTTTAACGCCGGTTCCGAACGGCCAGTTTGGAGAGGTTGACTAGGCAATTATACTCTTGGTAGTTTTGCCATTGCTTTCCAAGGCGACTGCGAGAATCGGTCTCGAACCAGAATACTTCAGGACAGCAGCCCGACACTCTGACCACTGAGCCACAGTCGCCTAGTTTTTTCGTCTTTTTTGGAATGCCTCATCAATATACACTCAAATACAAAATTTTTATAAAACAATCTAGAATAAAAATCCAATCTATTTGCTCTCATTATCTTTTTTTAACCCTAGTCTGATGCTTGCGTAGAAAATTACGCATATCCAATTTTGATTTCATTTTTTTTTTTATTTAAATCGCTTATGAAACTTCATGACTTTTATTTTTTATCATTTTGATTAAAAATTAACTTTTAATTATTTTAAATTTCCATCTGGAGTTAATATATTTAAAAACTTACTTTGTCTACCCTGCATGCGTAGTTTTCTACGCATATGGAATTACAATGTATTTTCTCGTTTATTCCAGTTTTTAGAACAATAATGTCAATGAAACATTCATATATATGATATTTTGGTTCGATAATGTCATTAGCAGACGGCAACAAAAATCTCTTGACAAGTTTGCACCGATACGTGAATTATTTGAGAAATGGTTGGACATTTTATCGAACTTCTATAATCCAGGGGCGTGTATAAATGACGACGAACAATTACTTGGTTTTCGTGGTAGATACAAGTTTGGTCAGTATATGCCATCAAAACCAGAAAAACTAACCGTAATTAAATATATTTCATATGTTTAATCAAGAATTATGTTCTTTTTTAATTTCTTGAAGTACCTATTTGTTGAAGGAGACAATAAAAGAGTAGTGTCTTCTGCTGGAATTATAAATTTTATTTTTTATAACGAGACAATAGTTTCGAGGGCTTTGCCCTCTTCATCAGTCTATTACAATGGATTCACAGGAATTAATTTATGAAATAATTCCAGCAGAAGACACACTCTTTTATTGTCTCCTTCAATATATAAAAATTCTGCTACTCTCGGCAAAAACTTTCAATTTAGTACCTATATGTTTTAATAAAAAAAAAATCCCTCTAAATATTATGCTTTGTGGATTGACCCTTCGCCCCCCCCCTCATGAAAATTTTCTGTCTACGCCACTGCTTACAATGGTTGGAACAATGAGAAAAAATAAACTAAGTATTTCACCAAAACTTCTGGAATATAAAAAAGTTCCATTGTCTCAGTCTACATTTAAATTTACAGAAAATACACTTGTTTCGTATCTTGGAAGGAAAAAATATCTAAAATGTAGTAATAAAAATTTATGTTTATTAAATTTAATTCAAATTCCTTTAAAATATTTTAAGAAAAAAACATAATTTGAATGACAAACAAGACGTTTTCCGTATGCGTAGATTTCTACACAAGGATAATATTTGTTATTTTTTTATAGGATCAGATGAGGGTTAATAAACATTTCTAAAAATTGTTTTATAAAGAATTTGTATTTATTATATACATTTTAAATAATCACTAAAATTTTTCCAATATCTTATTGGATAGTTTTATTTTGTACTCAAACTGTCCTCCATAGTTTGGAAAAAACTGCATTAAGGTCATTTCGTGGATTATTTCGTTATAAATGACTTAAAGTGACCATTGCTATTAGTGTTTCTGATTTCTCATTGTTTTTTTTCTCGTGAAAGAAAGTACAATTTTTAATAAATTTTCAATGATTTAAACTAAATTTCAACCGTTAATAAATTTAATCATAAAAATACAAGACTTAGCTTATCTATGATTTAAATAAAATTTAAGTAAAATTTTACAGTAAAGAATTAAATTAGTGTCTATATAATATTATACTTAGCTAATTGGATTTAGCTCTATAAGTAGATCATCTTAGATAAAACTTTATTGAACAAAAATCAAATTAATAAGTAAGTAGGTAATTATTGAAAAGAATAAATTGAAAAATAAATGTAATTATAGATACCTATATCTACTCTTATTATTATATATTAAACGTGTGGTGGAGGGGTACGGCATGCATATATATTAAACAATTTATTTTATTTCAAGTATATCAAAATTAATTTTTTTTTTAAAGTTTAAAAAGTCATATGAAACGAAACATTGACTTGTGACATGGAGGCGAATTTTAAAATGTTAGAATTCAATCACTCAAACCGTGAACAAACAATTTTGAAACTGCTCTAAAGCTGTCTTAATTGAGTTAGAGAGGTGGGACAGGTGTCATTTTGCGGCTTTTTTAACCGACTTCAAAAAAGGAGGAGGTTCTCTATTCGATTGAATTTTTTTTTTTTTGTGCCTATGTTACCTCACTCTCCGCCAATTGTCAACCGATTTTGAAAAGTTTTTTTGCATTGGGTCCAGTCTAGCTTCCGATTGGTCCCATTTTTTTCGATTTTTTTTCATAGGTATTAGACCTTTTTTATTAGGTTTGTTTAGGTTTGTTTAGACCTAACCTCTTTGTTTATGAACCGATTTCGATGGTTCTTTTTTTATCCGAAAGGGGGTGTCTTAGGGATGGTGTCATATTAATTTGGTCAAGTTCTGATGATATAATCACTATTAATAACATCACTAAAAAAGAGAAAAATAAAAATTTTTAAGAAAAAAATAAAAACCGACTTCAAAAAATTAAGTGCAACAAATATAAAAATACACTAAAAGGTATAAAATAATTATTATCTTATTTAGTTACAACTAAACGACGAAATATTAACACGAAATTACTTTTTGAAGTTGGTGCCAAACATATACCTTTTATGAATCGCACTCGACGGATCTTACTTAGTACGTTTGGCGGGTACGCTCGCTTATAGGTATAGTTTGTTTGGCACCGACTTTAAAAGTAATTTCGTGTTAATATTTCGTCGTTTAGTTGTAACTAAATAAGATAATAATTATTTTATACCTTTTAGTGTATTTTTATATTTGTTGCACTTAATTTTTGAAGTCGGTTTTTATTTTTTTCTTAAAAATTTTTATTAATGCTCTTTTCAGAGACATAGAACATGCTATAGGTTGTAGTAATTTTTTTTTTTTCAAAAATGTAAATCAAATTTTCGATTTTGATTATTTCTAAAAAGTAGCACTTTTAAAATTTTCAAAAAAATTCTGTAAATAGATAGTACTTTCATAAACTACTATGCAAAGTATAATGATGGGATGGAAATGGGGTCTAAGTTTAAAAAAATTATACATTTTGAAAAAACTTTTGAGAAAAAATAAGTAAATATCATTTATTAAATAACACTTTATTGAACAAAAATCTAATTAATAAGTAAGTAAGTAGGTAATTATTGAAAAGAAGAAAGTGTAATTATAGATATCTCTATCTACTCTTATTATTATATATTAAACGTGGTGGAGGGGTAGGGGAGGTATATATATTAAACAATTTATTTTATTTTAAGTATATCCTCCCGAAACCACACACCTCGCCCCGACCAATGCACCCTAACTCCGCCCCACCCCACCCCAACCGCGCCTCCCACCCCCGGATCCTCTACAACTGCACCCCACTTCTTGCACCTCCCACATCCACCCCATCCCGAACCCAGTTTTTGCATTAATCACATCTTATTTGATTTATATTTTATATATTATTTGTTTATTTTTTAATAATTTGCGAATTTTTTATAATTTTTTAAAAATCTAAATTTTGTTATTCTTATTTTTGGATTTTTACAAAATTGAAACACGCGCATGCCCGAGTTTCTCATGGCAATACTGGAAGGAGCAGCCTGTCATACAAACAACATCTGATCTCTTTTAAATATTTGGAGCCTTATATCGATTATCGATCCCAAATTTTAAAAAAATGATATAATATAATTCTCCTCCTCACACGATCCCACTTATTTAAATAAATCTACATATTTCCACACAAAAAATATCACAATGCTGTAGATTATAGAAAAAAAATACTTCCAGATTCATATCTAGAGCCTCATTTCTGTAGCTGTGTCAGGACGAAAATGAGGCGAAACTTTAAGAGACTGTATTTTCGGGAGTTTACAGGTATACATTTGGAGTGTGGTTTTTTAAGAGGAATAAAATTTTTGGATCGAGACGCCGCCCGCCAGGGCACCAGCCCAGGCACGCCCTCGAAGCTCGTTTATATATAACACGCACTTATAAATTTTCATATTGAAAATATTTTTTAAACAAATTTCAAACTTTTAATAGAAGAACAAACAAATAAAAATATATAACATTTTACACTTAAATACTTGAGGGAAAGTTAGTCATCATTGTAGGGTGGGAATTTAAGGAGGGGGTTAAGTTTTGGAGTGAAAGAGAGCAATGTGAACCCTCTAAAATTATATAATCTGATGACCCGATCAGATTGTTAGACTTAACGCTTCGCAAAGTAACCGAAACAAAAAATTATCTAGTAATTTTTTTTCCTTTTCCTTAATAAAAATTGTCCTTTTTGTCCGACTTAATAGGCCTGCGCCAATTACGCCATCATCAGCGACTTCTTTCTTTGTAAAAAAGAATACAAAACCAAATCCGGCTTCCTCATTGAAATAAAATTCAATTTCATTTTCAAGATAATTGTTTTGCTACGGTGGATCATAAATGGGCAATTCAATGATTGTCACGGTTGTCGATCATAAGGAAGAAGGACTTTTCACGGATTCATGCGGGGTAGCCGAGAGAAAGAGCCTTCGAGTGCGAAACCGCAATTAATTGGGCCGATGATTTTACTTCAACTTGATTAATTCCATTGACCAATCAAAGAATATCTCTCAGTTTGCCAACTTCTTAAAATATTTTTTTTCCCTTCATATTTGGTAATGACTTTCAAAGCAAATGAAATAAATAATTCTGAAACAATAAAAATGAAGGATGTCGACATTCAAGGACAAAATAATCGTCAATGTTGCAACGATTAACTAATCATGGAAGATGCATTTCAAGCCAATGGAATTTATAGACTATTGTTTATTTGGTTTTTTTTTGGCCTTTCTTAATCTAACATAAAACTATGGTGGTATCGGAATGAGCCAGTTAGTTTATTGGAAATATAATCCAAAAGATTTTTATAGGGAAATCAACGAGGTTGTCATCTTTTTGATGCTTCGTTTGAAAAGATATTGATTTGCCAAGAATATTGGTGTAGTTAGGGAATTTTTCTAGGGGGGAGCAGCCGCAGTGGGAGGCTCCAGGGTTGAGCGAGGTGTGGCGACCGCCCAACCCGAATTTTTTGTTGAAAAATGCAATTTTTTAGTTTTTCCTTCATAAAATAAAATTGACTGAACCTAGGAACTTGATTCCTATCTCATTCTGTAGGAAATCTTATTGGCTTGAACATTTACTTGGACGACTTTTTGATAATACTGTTAGATTTATAGATATCCAGCATTTTCCATGACGCTTTTGAGGATTCGGATCATATCCTGTCCGGAAAATGTAGGATATCTATAAATCTAAGAGTTTTAAAAAAAAAGTGGTCCAAGTAAACGTTCAAGTCAACAAAATTTTCTAGAGAATGAGATAGAAATCAAGTTTCTAGAATGAGTGGTTTTCATTTTATGAAGGAAAAAAACTGAGATTTTTTGCAAAAAATTTCAACCTCATTTCGGCACGGGTTACCATTATCCAATTAATATGAAACTTTATTTAAATTGTAGAAAATTTAATCTAGTTTTAAAATGTATAGAGTCTTCTTTGTTGAAAACATGCTCCTTCATGGTCAAAATGGGAAAAAATCGAAAAAAGTGCGAGTTTTATGGATATTCAAAAGTGATCCTGGGTGCTGTTTTTTCGAACTACTGGACCAATTTAGCATTTCTTTTTTTTTAATCGACGCGAAATTTTCTCCTCTTAACTTTACTATAGGACGGTTATTTATAAAATACGAACTGTTTTCGAGTTATAAGCGAAAAACTAGAAAAGGTCCGAAAATTTCGAGGTTTGTCGGCCGCCAAAAGATGTCCCCCAGACTTTCGAGGTCGCAAACTAAGATTTGGCATACTCACACCATACCAAACGACCCTAAAAACAATCTTTTCCCGCAATTAATATAACCTGAAACCCCGCTATTTACTGGCCTATATGGGAAAATAATTTTTTTGAGATTTACATTTTTCAATCTGTTTTGATTTTTTAAAAATAAAATTAATCTCATAGCATAAATAGTTATTGAGATATTGACTTGATTTTTCTAGGGGGGGGGAGGGGGTCAAGAAGTTTTCTAGGGGGCAGTGCCCTCTTGCCCCCCCACACACACCTTAACTACGCGCATGTTGTTGATTCATAAAGAGAAATATCCTCTGCTTGATGCGAATAAACATTTACATATATATAAGGAGTATATATTTATATAGGTATATGATTTATTTGCTAGAAACCATAATTTCCAAGGTTTGATCTTTCTTAATCATCAGTCTTTTTTAATAGGTATATTTTATCTGCTATTTCTCATGAGTTAAAATACCTGATTGGATGTAGGTAAATTGGCTTTGTTAAATGATCTGCTTACTATCCAATCGAGTATTTGAACCCATAAGAAATATCAGATAAAATATTTATAAATAAAAAGTTAAATTTTTGAAACTATAGTCTCTTACAAATAAATTATAAGCATACATGTTTATACTCAATTTTGATATATATAAATGTTTATTTGCATCAAGAAGGAACCATTTTGATTTCTCTTTAAGAATCCAAACTACTAGGTGTGCCGGTTAATATTGTCCTTTTTTCGGCTTGAGGAAAACACAAATTTTTTCAGAACTGGCAAAAGTGGTTTATTCAAAGTATGCACCATCGGATTCTACACATTTTGACCAACGATCCGGCAAATTGTGTATCCCCTCCCAGTAGAATTTCTCCCCTTTCGAGGCGTGCCAAGATTCGAGCCATTTTGCCACTTCTTCGTAATTAGCGAAGTGCTGGTCAGCCAATCCGTGTGCCATTGACCTAAAGAGGTGGTAATCCGATGGAGCGAGGTCTGGAGAGTAGGGCGGGTGGGGTAGGGCCTCCCATTTGATGGTTTCTTTCGTCGATTTGGCGGTGTTCGACGAAGCGTTGTCGTGGAGCAAAATGACACGTCCATGTCTTCGAGCCCATTGCGGCCGTTTTTCGATCAATGCATGATTCAAATTGATCAATTGTTGTCTGTAGCGCATTCCTTGCGATTGGCGCGGATCTTCTGCCAGCAAGTCCTCCAGGTCAGCATCCTCAAACTTTTTCGGCTGTCCCTGTCGTTCATCACCACTTCGAAACCGTCCAAACCAACGTTGGCAGATTTTTTCAGATGGATCATGGTCTCCATAAACTCCCCCGAGAATACGAGCCGTTTCCGCAGCCGATTTCTTCATTAAAAAATAGTGCAACATCACCTCCCGCAAATACTCTTTTTCGGCACAAAATCCGCCATGTTTACAAGCCAATATCTCATACACAAATGAACCGAATGTTAAAATGTTATATGCCGGCCGTTTGAAAGGTGATTACCAACACTATAAATCCAAAAAAATATTTGGATGAGTTTGGTGGAAAAATACCGAAATGCCATCTGTTAGAAAAAAGGGACATTATTAACCGGCACACCTAGTAAATGAGCGCGTAGTATCTTCAAAATCATATTTAGTAAAAAGTGACTAAGGGCCGGTTGTATGTCGCAATGTAAATGCTTTTTACAACTAACAAAGGGTAAATGGTAAATGGAGAGACTGGGATGGCCAATCAGATAACAGGCACTGAAAGTCCCAATCCCTCCATTTACCATTTATCCTTTGTTAGTTGTAAAAAGCATTTACTTTGCGACATACAACCAGCCCTAAGTGTGTAAATAGGATTCTCATACCGAGGGTTCTCTCGTTTTTATGGTTCCATTCAACGTAAAACGGGACCTTATATGTAAGTGTCGCTGCCTTGTATGTATGTTTGCCAGAGGTCAGAGCATCGTAACTCATAAACCAAATAGGATACAAGATTGATATTTACAATAAGTTTAACATATGCATTAGAGTGGTTCTTATTTTGGGTATTTTCGAATTTTTACGCTGATAAGGGCTCATATGGTTCGAAATAAATAAATAAAAATATCCCTCAAGTTTCAAGTCTCTATCTCAATTATAACCTGTGCCGCCAGCGATGTAAGTTTCTCACGGGGTTTTTGCCATTGAAAGATCAATTTTTAAAGTAATGGTTCAAAAAATTTGACTCTTTAGACTTTGTCCTTATAATAGTAGCTATCCCTCAGAATTTTTACAGATTTTTAGCTACTATAATTTTAGAGTCTATAACTTAGTAACACTAAGATTTAGCAGTATTTTATCTAGATGTAACTCCAAAATTATAATAGCTAAAAATCTGTAATAATTCTGATAGATAGCTAGTATTATAAGGATAAAGTATACGGAGTTTCAAATTTTTTGAACCATTACTTTGCCCGGAATAAAAAATGGATCGTTCAATGCCAAAATCCCCATGTTATTTTGATGAGAAACTTACATCGCTGGGGGCCCAGGTTATAATTGAGATAGGGACTTGAAACTTGGCAGATATTTTTTTTATTTATTTCGAACCATATGATCCCTTGTCCGCGTAAAAATTCGAAAATACCCAAAATAAGGACCACCCTAATATGTATAGATATCCATTTCCTCCAAAATCAAAAACCATAATAAAATTTTAAATGAGTGATTATTTTAGTGAGGGTCTCATTTTAGGTAGGTCAAAAATATTTTGTTTTCCATTAGAAGTTATCAATGTTAAATCCTGAAGATGGACGTGTCGTCCAAAATATATATTGAGTATTGAGTCTTGCTCATAATCTCATAAACAATATTTCTTTTATTTGTGAAACCTACCTAGTTAATATTATAAAAAAAAAATTGCTTCATTCTCTCCTTACCAATACAAATTAATTTTACTTTACCATACATGGTATGGTCAAGTATTGTAATCGTGCATGAAAAAAGTGTTGTTTTTTTATTATTTTTTCCGAAATATCTCAAAAACGGCTGAAACTATTTTGATTAAAAAAATTGAGCGAACCCATGACATTTCGCTCTACAAAAAAGCTCTAATAAGTGAACATCGAAAAAATTATATTTTTCGAGATAATAATTGTTTTGTCAAAATGTCTGTCTGGTTGTCTGGTTGGGTGTCCGTTAGTCTGTGAGTTACAAAATTTTTGTGGACGATCTAGCTCAAAAACTAGTGTGAATATCGAAACCAAATTTCACACGTAGTTTTGGTTTATTGAGATTAAGAGCTGATTAGATTTTGGTGCATATCGACCTAAAATTAAAGGGGTGGAGGGGGGGTTAAAAATTAAAAATCTAGGCTATTTGAGCAAACTCAACCAAATTTTGTATACATAATCAGTGCGACCCCATAAGTCTAAAATACAAAAACTAACCGCCCAAAATTGGTGAGGGGGGGGGGGGGGGGTTTAAGATCAAAAAATGAAAATATAGGCTCTTGTACCAAACTCAACCAAATTTTGTATACATAATCAATGCGACCCCAGAAGTCTAAAAATGGAAAAACAAACCGCTGAAAATGGGGGGGGGGGGTCAAAAAATTAAAATATAGACTCTTGTTCCAAACTCAACCAAATTTTGTATACATAATCAGTGGGCACACAGTAATCTAAAAATGCGAAAAACTACCCCCCCTAGATGATTATAAATAATTTTATTAAATATTAAATATAAGTGAGGGGCCAGGTTGTATGGTAAAGTCAAGTGGATGGCCACATCAGAACACGTCAGCTTATTTGTTTATGAAAAACTATTTTGTCACATCTCTACGAATCTTCAATTAAATATCTAATAAGAATTGTTATTTAATATTTTTTTCTAACTACCAATAGTTATTTAATGTGGTTCGCAAAAATTCCCATTCAACTATTTGTATAATATATATTAAGAATGATTAAAATATTATTTAGAGCAAGAGGCTGGGCGTTGTTTCCAATTGAAAATGTTGATGAATTTTTAAGATATTGAAAAGAGATTTTGAAAAATCTGCGGTGTTAATACGCCCATGTTATGGTCTCACGATTCCAAGATTAGTCCAGGAAATAGAGTGTGAAATCTATACTAGACAACTCAACTTAACTTTACATGCGGTGGCCTCGCTCGGGGTTAGATGTCAAGGTCTCGGGTCAACTGGTCAAATGCACACGGGTACTTTCTTTATTAGATTCCATTTTATACAAGTATGCATTTAAAACAGTTGCAAATTGGTCATTATTTTTTTTTTGAAAAATGAAAAATCAAGGTTGGAATTCGGAAATGTTTAATTTCCTTGGAAATCTAGGCCAATGATCCGGATATATATTTGAATTAATCATTTCCTAATTTTCTAAGCTGCATTTTGTTGTGAAATGGTTTTTTTATGGATAGGGATCTAAATAATAATGTAGAACTGAGTTTTGTTTTTAGTGGATTTGCTTTGTGAACAGTCTGTTCATTTATTTTAGGGTTCCGAAGAAAAGTAAAATGGAACTCTACTAATGTCGCTGCAATGACTGTGAGTCAGTCTGCCAAATCATGTGTAGATCGTAAGTAATGGGCTCGATTTTTTACTTTCAATCCCAAAATTTTTTTTATGTCATATCTATATATATTAGATGAAGGAGGAGGTATCAGCCAAAGATGGAATCACTGGGTTCAATAAAACACCTTTAATAAAACGTTTCGGCCTGAATTTATTTGGCCATCTTCAGTTAGTTAGGAGTTATACACAAAATGCGGTACACATATGTGATCGAACCAAGCCTTGTCAAAAATAAAAATAAAATATTTTAGCTTCATGCAAATTTATAACGTGCCTGGATCCAAAAGTTTCAGAATCAATCTATAAATAAATTTGGATGTTTGTTGGTCTGTCTGTCTGTCTGTTTGGCGTTAATGGACTCCGGCACCATTTGTCTGATTGAGATGAAATTTTGTACACATTATTTTCTCACTTTCGCGGATCGCACTGATTTAGTATCATCAATTTAAAATCAATTTAATTTTTCAATTTTATTCACAGCCCCTAAAAAAAATATGAATGAATAGATTTTTGTTATAATAAAAATAGAGAGAGAACAAAAGAAGGGTTCTTTTTAGACCTATTAATTCAGAAAAGGGTAGATTGTATATTTATGAAAAAAAATTCAAGTATTGTTCGATTTATTTTTTATTTGCATTTTAATAAACGAATATTTTCAAAGAAGTTGAATCTTTCTTTACATGGTTAAAGTCACCCAAGAAAAAACAATTTACATAAAAGGTAATCAATTTTGGACAGCTAATACTTCAATCCCGAGACGTCGCCCGCCAGGTAACCTTGTCCGGAGGGCCTAGCTGGGACAGTATATATCACTACTAAAGGGCATTTGTTCCTGTGTCTGTATGTACCTATGTATGTCCGTCCCCCAACAAAAACAGTAGTTTTTTGTTAAGGTAGTTGTTCCGCCAAATGCGTTTTCTTAGGATATTTTTGAAATTTAGAGAGATTATTATTTATATACTTCTGCATCGATTGGTGGCAAAACGAAATTTATGAACAATACAGTTCCGGAGATATTAAATTTCAAAAATCGAGTTTTTCAGGCTCTTTAACATTGCACTATACAGGATATCGGAAAATTTACATACATATTTAATTATAATTAAGAAACCCTTCTTATCATTTTTATAAAAAACTAAATCAACAATAAACAATAACCAATACATATTTTAAGACAATTTTGATTCATAGTTACAACACAGTTTCTGAAATAATAAGGAATAAATGATGAAAAATGTATAAAAATAAATTTAGACTAAAAACAAATTGGCAACAGTGCATTTATTTAACTAGCGAAAGATGCATGCGCTAGATTTTTTCAAAATTATAATTTTCATAAGGTGTAACGTAGGCGTTGATTACATTTGTTAAAAAATAACAAAACGATTTTTATAGAAATTTAAAATGTATTTTATCTGTCATTTTAATATAAAAATATTCAATCTATTACAATGGTGCCAAATTTGTCAAACGAGCACGGGATTGGCTAGAATTGGTACATAAACAGCAAAAAGTTTTGGACTTATGAACTATGAATCCTTATTGTCTGTTCTATATACTCTAGCATTAACTTTTTGCTAGTATTGTCACGAAACAACTACCTTAAGGAAGAATGGTGTAGGTTCATGGTGAAACATTTTAAATAAAGTAAAAAAAAATTTTTTAGAAACTTTTTAAAATTTAAAATATAAAATACTAGGTAGGTTTCACATAAATAAAAGATCAGATGCTTGTTTAGCACGACTCTATATATATTTTGGAGTATAAGCCCATCTTCAGGCAGTCGTCTTGGTTACCAATTTAAATGAAATTATTTAAAAATAAAAACATTTAATTTTGTTAAATTCCGCAAACTATAAAAATAAAAAAATAAAATATATTTTCAAAAAGCAATTAAAATGGACAGACGAATGGAGAATGAATATGAAATTGGAATAATTATCGGAAAAGAGGTTTTTTTATTTAATTAGTTTTTTCCTCTTATTAAAAACAAGGACTAAAAAGATGATCAAGGACAGTCGATGGTGGAGAAGTAATCTCCGGAGTCGAAGCTCAAATACAATGTATACATTAATTCATGTAAAATAATTGGTTTAATAATAAAAGCAATTAAAATTGACTCTAAGATTTGGTACCTACCATAATTTCGGGATCGGGGAGTGGGTTCGTGGGTGAAGAATGATTGGAGCTAGAGGAATAAACTATATTATGAAGCCATCAGTCCACCGTTAATAGAATGTTTTTATAACAAATTTATATTTTTAAATAAGTGTAAATTGAATAATATTAATTATAATATAATATCACCTACTTTTTCAACTCAATGTAATTCCGTCATCAGCTCCGGCTCCAGGGGCGGGCGTCCCGGACATTTGCCCAGGGCGCCAAAATTTGGGGGCGGCACTTTGGCTGTAAGTGTGAGAATAATATTGATACTCAATTATAATTTTTAATCGCATTTAAAAATGTAAAAAATTATATAGTTAAGAATTGGTGGCTAAGTACAGATATTTCTTAATTCATTTCTACAGGCTGATTATCCATTTTATGTAATGATAATGATACATGTTTCTTTCTAAATATCTATGTAGTATATATGTATGTGTTGATTATAATTTTATAATTTAAAACGATTTGACTTTTATTTAAAATAAAAAATATATACATTTATTAAATATATATATAAGTAGGTATATATTCTTAAGTGGCGGCAATTTGTCTTTTTTTCGGGTGTGAAGTAAACCCGTCATATGATATAATACCAAGTAAAAAATGATTCGAAGAGTAAACTTAAACACAAAATATATATCTACCTATCTATTTGAGAAAAAAGACCCAAATCCGCTCATGTCTCGAATAGGGTTCGAATCTATGGAGAGGGGCTTCAAGCATTAACTTGTCACCCTAGATGCAATTCAGAAACGAACTACCAGACTAATAGACGATCAGATCCTTACCGAGTCACTGGCTCTTCGATGAAGCATTTAGAAAGTGTTTAAAATAGTTCTTGAGAATGATGTGTACAAATATTATACTATAGATCTTTATTATTTTGAGCTCAGAATCAGTGCCGGCTTAAGACATTTTGCCGCCAGGGGCTAACTTTTAAAAACAGCCATTGTTGACACATTTTGTGGGAAGGAAGTTTTGAACACGACTCTTTTGGGCAGTTTATACAAGAATTTTATCCTTTGAGAAAGGCTTTGAAACTCCATTGTCTATGGGTCGATGATTTATAAGTCTATGATATTCTACCTACAATAAGTAAACCATTTATTATTGTTGTTGTAGAATGTTGAGGTATTTCGGAAAAATAAAATACCTCAACATTCTACAACAACAATAATACATACAAACGGAAACTTTGGCTACAAGATCACTGTGGACCTTTTCCACGAGTCTCCATTAACTTAGTAAACCATTTATTTCAAAAATATTATCAAATCAAAAACATTATTTGACAAAACGTTGATAAATCTATTCAAGAGAAAAAAAATCAATAGTATATCAAATATATACATATACTTCATTCTTAAAATAAAAATTTTATTCAAAAAATAAAAAAATAAAAATAAGAATGTTTATCGCCGGGGCCTATAGACCCCAAATAGCCCCCCGGTTAAGCCGACACTACTCAGAATAACTAATAAGGTCCAATCTTTGGAGATAAGAAGAAAACAATTAGAAGTTGTATTTTTAAACAAAATTTTGAATAATTCGATGAATTGTTTTAAATTAGTCGAAACTAATCCAATCAATATATACCGTGTTATAAAACTCGAGGCCTTCTCACTTTCAGATTTTTCTTACCTACATTACAATTATTTGATATATAAAGACACTTAAAGAATACTCTGAATTTGTAACAATGTTTGAAACAATTATAATATATGTTTAATCAAAAAATATTATATAATAAGGATAAGTCAAAAATTACTTACACTTTTCGTTCTACAACTTTATTAAACTAAGATAGGTGTACAACAGATACATTATTTTTCGATATAGTCTCCACCTTTAGCAATGCACTTGGTCCAGCGAGCCACAAGCTTCCGGATGCCTTCCTGTTAGAAGGTTTTCAGTTGGTCATGAAGCCACTTTTGCACCGCATCCCGAACGTCCATGTTTGAGGCAAATCGACGAACTCTCAAAGCTTCCTTGACCGGTCCAAAGAGATGAAAGTCTGAGAGAGCGAGATCTGGGCTGTAGGGAGGGTGTTCCAGGGTCTCAAAGCGTTCCCAGTCGACCAGCTCCCTCTTTTGGTGTTACGCTCGTTCGGCCACTTTTAAACATTTCGATCCATAAATAAACGCTTTTACGAGATAAAGCACTTTCCCGGTATTGTGACAAAAGTCTCCGGTGAATTTCAGCACCTTTCACAGCCTCTGACCACTCCTCGTTGCTCCTCTTTGGTGCAATCTGATAGCGGAGCTGACATGCTTATGCTGTTGTAGCTAGACGACAACTGACGCGATCGTGATTAAATTCCGCACACGTGACTATGGTCACGCCAACTCAATGCATGCGCATACGACCGCCTCTTATCTTAGTTTAATAAAGTTTTAGAACGAAAAGTGTAGGTAATTTTTGACTTAACCTCGTACATAGCTTGTAATTTTAATTGAGGATTCGTAAGTATTTGGGGAAAAAAATATCTTGTCAACATACAACATCTCTAGGAATTCTTACATGAAAACGAATCATCTTTTATAACTTGTAATATTTAATGTATATTATTGTAAAATATGTAAACTCTTGTAAATATTTCTTAAATAAAAAAAAAAAAAATAGAAAATACTTTTATAAAATACGAGAATTGGGATTGTTTTAATAAAAAAAAATAAAAAGGCAAAACTGATTCATTCATGACAATAAAAAAAACTAATTTTATTTGGTTAAATCACATCACAGCTAAAATAACTAAAGAGAAACTCAATAAATATGGAATGAAATGAGTTTTCTTGAAAAAAAAGCACTATTTACAGAAAAACATAGAGAAATATTAACAGATAGTTTGTTTTTTAAAAAATATATAGTATTACTTATATAATATGTATATTACTTTTACTTATTTAGAATAAGTGAAGTATTTTAATAATGCAAATTAAAACTAAATTTTTGATACAATACAAGGTTTTAACAAATTTCAAAATTAAACTTTATTTTAGGATGGAGGGAATGGTTGAGCTGTCGTCTTCGTCGTTTTCAATCTAAAAAAACAAAAACAAAAAACGATTATTAAAATAATAATAATAATATTAAATCTTAAATGAATTTTGATAAAAATGTAAAAATTAAAAGTGAGCTTTGATTTTTATATATACAGAGTGACTCAAAAGAAAGTTTATATTTGGTGGATCGATTAAAAAAAAAGTAAGCCGTCTATCAAAAAAATGTTTATTAATTATTAAAGTACACAATTTGGGGATTTATTTTTTAAAAATAATTTCGTCCAAATGTAAACCCTCGCGTTCGCTTCATTCATTTAAACGAACAGTAAAATTTCTTATGGCGGCTGGGCAGGTAGACTCCGTAATGGATATTTTCTTTCAAATGTGCCAAGGAAGTCGGTTTATTGGCGTAAAGTTTGAATTTGAGATAACCCCCAGGAAAAGTCCATAGGATTTAAATCAGGACTGCGTGGAGGACAATTTATGTCACGACTCCCTGAGTTCAAATTTCTAGGGAAAATTTCACGAACTCGTGGCAGAGACGTATTGGGCGTGTGTGACGTTGTTCCGTGCAGCTTTAGGTCTTTGTGCAAAATGCGGTGTAATGATGATCTGTGCACATTTAAAACAATTGCCCGCTTCCGAATTGAAAGGTTCGGATCGTCACGAATAGACTGATTAACACGCCCCATATTTTCTACCGTTCTTGGTCGCCCGATTTTGATTTTTCCAGTGTTGTACCGCTCTCTTCAAACTTTTTGACCCATTTTCGAATAAGAGGAATGCTTGGCGCATCATTTAAGTGACGAAAACCTTAAATATTGGAGAATCTTCTACGCGCTACAGTCGCCAAATGTCCATTTTTGTAAAACTCTCGCACACACAACGCGCGGTCCGCTCCCGAGAAACGCACCATAGTGATTAAATTCCCAAGAGCCAGGCTACCGATAGACATACCCTCCGCGCCCCTCTGACTCGTTGCGTTCGCGCAGTAAGCTAAACAAATATAAACTTTCTTTTGAGTAACCCTTTATATACTTCTTGAAAATAAGCAAAAGGCGAATGAGACTTACAGGGGGTTTCTTAATTTTTTTATTTAATCTTTCATTAATAATAATTTGTCCGAATATAAGACATATTTTTGTTTTGTTTTTTTCCTTACGAACCGCTAAATTTTTAGGAAAAGTCCATTTTTTTTTGTTTTTATATTGGAATTTTATTGCAAAAATGTCAATTTAAAAAAACTATTGTAATCAAAGTAATAGTAAATAAAAATTTTCAAATATACTTATTTTAAATTAGATTTTTATGAATTCACATTTATATAATGTAAATTATATGATTTCAGAAGTGGAGTATCTTAGAAAATGTCCTTTTTTTTTGTTATTTTTTCGTTCTTAAATGAGACTTGTCTTATAATCGGGCTAATACGAAATTGTTTAACAAGCAAAAGATATTATTTCAAAAGTTCTTAACATGAGTAATAGGATTTTAAGACTATTCAACGTTATAACACGATATTGTGCATTTTTTTTCATTAGCATTTTTCGTCTGGGGGGAGGGGGGGTGTTTTAAGATTTTTTTTTTTACAATTCCTCTAAACTTGTGACATTTCAAATATTAAAAGCAAATAAGATTTCATCATAACAGGTGATGAATTATAAGAGTTAAGTGGCTGTGACAGACACAATCAATTTCTAGTTAAAATGAATAAAAGTAAGTACGGAATAAATAACGTGTATATTAACAAATTTCTAGATCAAATACTATTAATAATAAAAGTAAGATCGATTTTATAACATTTTTCAGATTAGATAACTCATTTTTATCAAGTTCAATTTTGATTCTAAAGCCGACTTCACACGTAGATAGACTTAGCGAAAACCAATAAAGCCAATTTACGTGGTAGTAAAATGACCGGATTAAATAATACTATAACTATTACTAATATCTCTTTCTTTGGGTCGATACAAAAAATCTTATTATATTAAACGAGCAATGTTTATATATTTATATATCCGGTCGTGATCACGAAAACGGCTCTAACGATTTGGATGAAATTCACGGGTTAGGAGGGTTTTGTGTTGGAAATTCGATCTGTCACGGTCTCATCTTCGGCTAAGTTGTTTTTGATGGGTTTTTTGTTAATTGAAACAATTATTCACAGGTGGTTGTCTCGATAAAAATGTATATTTACATTTAGGGAACGAAGAAAAGTTTATTTTTATTACAGACAAAAGGATCAGCCGGGTATATTTACATTTTTATTCAATTTCCTTTTAATAAATAATTGTTTTTTTAATTTTATATCCCACAGTAAGATCATTATAATTATTATTATATATATATTAAAAGTTTGAAAATTTAATTGAGGACGGAGGGATGTGGAGAGATATTGAAACCAATCGACTTGATTGGGGTATAATGGAATTGAAATAATTATCGAAAAAGAGGTTTTTTTATCTAATTAGATTTTTCCTCTTATTAAAAACAAGGACTAAAGATGAATAAGGACACTCGATGGTGGAGAAGTAATCTCCGGAATCGAAGCAAAATACAATGTATACATCAATTAATGTAAAATAATTGGTTTAATAAAATTTATAAAAAAATTTAATTGAAAAGAAGGATGAGAGGTGATAGACGAGGTAATTAAAACCAATCGACTTGATTGGGGAATAATGGAATTGAAATAATTATCGGAAAAGGGGTTTTTTTTATCTAATTAGATTTTTCCTCTTATTAAAAACAAGGACTAAAGATGAATAAGGACACTCGATGGTGGAGAAGTAATCTCCGGAATCGAAGCAAAAATACAATGTATACATTAATTAATGTAAAATAATTGGTTTAATAAAATTTATAAAAAAAAAAAAAAAAAAATTTAATTGATTAAAAATCGAATTTTAAATCCCACAAGCGTATTTTTCTGTATTAGAATTTGGCAATTTAATTGATGAACTTAAAAATTGTTATTTAATTAAAAATAAAATAAAAATTATTATACGGTATTTATTTATATACCTATACATATATACACATAATCTGTGGGCCCCTACAAGACTTAAAATGCAAAAACTGGGTAAGGGGGCGGGGGCGAGGGTGGAGGTGACAGTGGGGGAGATGTGGGGTTGCGGTGTTGAAGGGGTACGGGGGGCGAGGGAAGTGGCTTCGGGTGTGGGGCGGAATTGGGGTGGAGGTGTGTAGGAGGTAGGGTGAAGAGGTGGTGGTCCGGGGGGCGAAGGTGGGGGTTCGGGGGCCAGGGGGATTCGGGGATTAATATATAGCTTTTAACTGAAGCAAAAAGTTACCGAGCATCGCTCGGTGGCTCCAGGTACTTTAAATTATACCACGAGTTGTCTAACCCGAAAAACATTTCCAAATTAACAATTAGCATAACTATCATAAAGAAAAATTACTTACTCGAACAAAAGAATGACATAAAAGTTCGGTTGCAGTTGATCTCCGACGAGGATCATGCTGAAGACAAAGTTCCAAGAAATCTTGACCTTCTCGACATAATGAATCTGGAACTTCTGGTAATTCGCCCATTCCAACTTTGAACATTATTTGATAATTTGAATCAAATTGTGCCCAAGGTCGCTAAAACAAACAAAAACAATTAATGATTAGTTAATTTAGGTAAATAGATAGAGAAAATTAATTAGTGATTGTATAATAAATATTAAAAAATAAAAATCTTTAAAAAACAATCAAAAAACATGTTTGTTCGAAATCAAACGTTTCGGGAGCATTTTTCCCCTTTTCAATGGAAAATTTTTTGCAAAAAAAAGAAAAAAGAAAAAAAAGTTGCTTCCTCTAAAATTTAGAAAGTGACTCTAAATTTTAGAGGAAGCAACTTTTTTTTTTCTTTTTTGCAAAAAATTTACCATTGAAAAAGGGAGAAATTCTCCCGAAACGTTTGGTTTCGAATAAATGTGTTTTTTGATTCTTTTTTAAAGATTTGTATTTTTTGGTAAATATATATTTGCATAGACAAATTAGTGTATTCTAGTGGATAAGCAAGTTTACTTAATTCTAAAAAGAAATTGAAGCGATTATTAAGTTAATTTGTTTGAGCCCTGAGTAAGTCAACAAAGTTGACGAAACGTTGGCATAAAATGAAAAATATTTGCATAAGCTATTGTCCTTATTTCCCTACAACAACTTATTAATTAAAAATAGGTATACTTCTGAATTCTAGTACATTCCCAAAGAGATCCAAAAAGACTTTAAGCTGTAGATATGGATCTTCCGAGAAAGAGATGAAAAGTGTGGGGGAGAATATGAACTACTGAAATTGGAAATTAATGTATCCTTAAGGAGTGGTAGCAAGAGGATTACAATAGCTAAAAAGAATTAGATTGAAGTGTCGGGCACCATTTAAAAAAAGGAGAGCGAGATATGCAGAAGAATGGGGTAAACAAGTTCATAAGAACATAAATATAGAATATAACACGATCATGATCATGAATTGACAGCAAAGACCCACATACCCCTCCAGTAGCTACTAATAAAATGTCAGATACTGTTTTCAGGATACCGGCAATTCTAAAGATCATCCGGAATCTAAAGACCAAATCTTCGGTTGTCCCTGACGATATCCCAGCCATTCTCATTAAAAAATGCGCCCCTGAACTTGCTCCTATCCTATCTAAATTATATAAGCTCTCCTATAACTCCGGAATATTTCCGGAGGCCTGGAAACTAAATTGGATAAAAATCGAATAAACTCTTTTATCCCTATGACCTCCAGAGACTGGAACTCGCTCCCTGCCATCATCTTTCCCTCGACTTATAACCTTCAGCTGTTTAAGACCCGTATCTACAGATACCTTCGACCCCTACCCAGCCCAGGAAATTCCCTCTTCTTCTTCTTTTCACGATGGAGGGGCCAACCCAGGCTTTTAGGGGATGCACCTTTTTGGTGTAACTCCTTCTCTCATCATTTTCATTACAAAAAAAAGCTTGAAAGTGAAATGCTCAAAAGAGTTTTAAAATATTTCTGTATTAGATGAAGGAGGACTTATAATATTTCTTCTATTAAGAACGAGTTAAAATCTTGAGATAAAAAAGATTTTTATTTATTTGAGATTTTAAATTCGAAGGTGCTACCATCATCTTTACCTACTCTAATATAGATATTTTCTTGGATGATTCGTAGAATTTTTGTCAGGGTTGAATTTAATTCTTTCTAGAAGAATAGATATAGGTAATGTTTTCCGGAAAAAAAGTAAATTCTAATAAAATCATTGTGAATTATTTATACTATATATAACAAATGAGATGAAAGGGGAAATCAAACTCCGTGTTAAATCATACGACCAATCACAACGTTTTGCTAATTTATTGAAGCTTCATCAGGCTCTTGATCAAATTATTTTCAAACACTTTGATCAAAAGCCTGATAAAGCTACAATAAATTAGTGAAACGTTGCAATTGATTTAACACAGAGTTTGATTGTTTCCTTTTTTTCCTTCTGATTTATTATATCTAATCCTGATTATGGAACGGAACAATAATAATGATTATTAAAGATTGACATATTAAATAAATAAAAAAAATATTTTTAAGCAGTGATCTCTGATAACTGGTATAAGTTTTTGCTCTGAGCCAAGGCCAATACATTTTTTAAATTGTAATTTCTATTTTTTTTTTTAGGGCCTCCGCATCCCCTTATAGCCCTCCGATCCTCCCACTCAGGATCCGGTTGAGTGACTCAGGGTGTGGCCACAGCAGAACGGTGTGAAACCTTAGTATGTTGCGACCAAGAATAAAATAATAATAATAACATTAGTTGAATAAAAGATTTCACTATCGATGGTAACAGAATTGTTTTTATTTTAGGTTAAAAATAAAATGAGAGATGGAGTCTTCTGTTTTTAAATAAAATATTTTTTAATTATTTCTAGAGACTATAGTTTCGAAGGCATTGCCTTCATTATCAGTCTATCACAAATATTTCAGTATTTAGTTACATTCAAATTAAGATTTATACAATAAAATTATTGAAAAATATAATGTTTTTTTTTCCTATAAATATAAATTATATTCTAATCTCCCAAGAGGAAACATGAAAAAAAAAACATTATATTTTTCAATAATTTTCAATGTATAAATCTTAATTTGAATGTAACTAAATACTGAAATATTTGTGATAGACTGATGATGAAGGCAATGCCTTCGAAACTATAGTCTCTAGAAATAATTAAAAATTATTTTATTTAAAAACAGAAGACTCCAACTTTCATTTTATTTTTAACCTAAAATAATAATAACAAATAATAGGGAATACCGCATGTCGTCCAAACAATAAAAATAAATAAATAAATACACTGGGAAGAATAAATAAATAATCAAATAAATAAAACAAAAAATAAATAGTTGTTAAATTATTTAAAAATAAATAATTTAAAAAACAGATAAATAAATAAGTAGACAGGAAGTTGCCGTAATCAAGGAATAAAAAAATAAATAAATAAATAGGCAGGAAACCATGGTCAGGAAAAATAAATATTTGACTGGGAATATAGGCTACTGGGTAAAATCTATATAATAAAAATGAATTTCTGTTTCTTCGTAAGCGCAGATCTCCCAAATGCCTGGACCGATTTGGCTAATTTCTTTTTTAAAATGTTCGTAATAGTCCAATTCAGGTTAATAAGTAAAAAAAAAAAATTGAAAAGTTGCCCGGAAAATTGGAAAATTCAGGAAAAACGAAAAAAATTCAGATTAGCCAACATACCTTGCCAAACAATAAAAGAACTAAACTAGCAAAAAACAAGTGTTGGGGCCTTGTTTGTAAGATTTTTGAGTGGCATTCATTCTCAATAGTTCTAACTACATTATCGTTGAAGAAGAATTTAATATTGCAACAAAGATTTAAAAAAACTATCTATTTTTTTAAAGTAAATTTAAAAAAAAAAACGTCATGATAACTATATTTTTGAAAAAGTTATGGTTATTTAAAAAAAGCTATTTTTTCAAAAATTCCTAACTTCTTTTGGGTTGGGTGAAATTTTTTTAAAAAATTCTGAAAACCGTCTTTAATAGGGTAGAAAAAAAAGTTTCAGCCAAGCTTTTGATTTTATATATATATGAAAAATATTTAATTTAAAATAAAATATGTTATTTAAAAATCATTTTTCTTAAAAATACCCTTGGGAATCTCACCTCATCCTTGTTCTATTGCATTTAAGACCCTCAGCCATTTCAAAAGAACTAAGCCTTTTGGCTATTGTATTAGAGCTCATACATTCATTTCAATATTATTTATTTATTTCAAAGTTAATTATAAAGGATTATTGAAACTATACTAACTAAACTAACTGAAAGGAATTAATTAGCTTTTGGAATTTCTTTAAAAATTAAAACCAAATATATATATATATATTCTCTGTAACTAATAAAACATCAATAAAGCAGCCACGTGGTTAGCAAAAGGCACGCCGAAGGCGGGCCTTGAAGCTAATATTAAATAAATTCTAATATCTAAAATTAGAATTTTCAGCTAGTGTGTTCGGCTAAAGAATTTACAGATTTAAAACTGGGTTCTGGGATGATATTGGGCTCCCTGAAAAACCCCAGTATCTACGACAATCTTTTATTTATTCCTTGTTAATTGGACAACTCGGCTACTCATCAATCTTATAGTTTTTTCTTTAGTGTATTTTTAATTTTAATATTAGTAGGTATACCTTTCCGGAAGCCATTTCAATCACGACACAACCAACTGACCAAATATCAGCTGCTCTTCCGTGTCCTTCTGTATTATTCTTCATAAATACTTCTGGAGCCATATAGGCTAAAAAGAAACAAAATGATTATTAGATATATTATAATAAAAAATAAATTCCAAATAAAATATGATTTCTTACCTTGAGTGCCTACAAAACCTTGTAATTCTCCAGGCATTGTTGTGTGGGCTTTAATCTTTACCGCCGAACCGAAATCACCAAGTTTTAGACAATTTCCCTCATCAGTCAAAAAAATATTAGCACCTAAAAATTCGAAAAAAAAAATATTACTTAAATAAATAAAAACACGTAGATTGGTAAAATTAGAGAAGTTTCTATTAGAATCACAACGTTGTGGATCTTTTTACTTTATCCAATGCGAAGCAGGTAAAGACTACGGCCCATGGACTCAATTAAAGTCACAAATTGTAGTATTAATTTAGGTTGAATATTAGCACGTGACGGTTTTGCCAAAAATTACATGGGGTCTGGTCCAGAGGCCAAAAAGTGCGATTTTTTCATTTAGTGCCTGCGGATGTATGGATGTATGTTATCGTTTGTTTGTTTTCGTCCACGATTTTTTCCACACCGTTGCACCGATTGAAATAAATTGAAAACCTACTATTACTTTAACAAAATTAAAGGCTGATTAGATTTTGCTACATATCGGCCCACAAACATTAGTACTTCATTCCAGTACTTTTTTAGTTTTTTCTAAATATTTTGAAAATGACTAAATCAATTTTGATGAAATTTAATATCCTAATTAAGTACATTGGGGACCACAAAAAAGGTTAAATAAAGTTTTTAGTAAAATTATATTTTAAAGTACTTTACGCAAGAATAAGATAGTACATTGGATAAAGTTTAGCAACGATCCGTTGCAGTGTATTTTATCAAGGAGGGACTGAAGGGGTGCATCTCCTTCCCTATAAATGTTTTAACAACTGCCCTCCCCTATAAAAAATCTAAATAAGTCAACACTTATTAGCATAAAAAAATCAATCTTGCAGACACATCCGTATGGGAACAGAATAGTCAATAGCAAGATTGATTCTAGCTGAAGTAATGAATACTTGTAAGACGGATCCTAATTGGAGAATTTGTGATGTTAATAATAATAAATAAAATTCATTCTAATTTTCCACTTATTATATTATTTCTCTTAACATTTTACAAGCTATAATCTTAATAAAATTTTAAATTTCATCAAAAATTTATTTTCTTCACCAATTTAGTTGGAGGATCTTATCCGATAAAACCTTTAAATCAGTCACCATCAGAACCTTAACTATAAAACATTTTCAATTAATTAAAGCAAAATTATTAATAATCTGAGATTATTTGGAGTTATACTGCCCATAGTGAAATTAGCGAATTATTTATTCGAAGGCCAAAAGATACAAAACATTTTAATTAATTAAATTAGTAAATAAAGAAAAAAAATGTGACAGAATTCTATATTATATTTTCGGAGTGACGCTCTAGCCAATTGGACTACAAGTCCCCATAACCCTGAACATAGCATTATTTGATAACGGGAGAGATTAATTAGTTAATTAATTAATTGAGAGATACAGTCGAACCCCCATATATCGAACTTTTTTCAGAAATCTTGAATTTTTATTTGAAAAACAGTTTCTGTATATCGAATAAAATTTCTATATATTGAACAAAAAATCATATGCTATACCCGAGGGGTGAACCGCGACCTTATATCGTGTACACCTACTTCCACTTTCATTTCCTAGTATAGGCGTCGGCAACCCGTGGCTCGCGAGCCACATGCGGCTATTTCAATGTGAAGATGCGGCTTTATTTTAAATCAAAAATCAAATTTATATGTATCTTGTCCTTTAATACTAATGCTGGAGTTCCTCAGGGCTCAGTCATTTCTCCCACGCTCTTTATTATCTATATTAATGACCTATTAAATCTGCCCTCCAATCCAATACATTGTTACGCTGACGATAGCACCCTCCACAACGCTCAATCCTTACTAGACGATCGCGCAAACATAGCCTCCTCAATAAATTCAGACTTAAGCATGCTAAAAAAATGGGGATCTCACAACTTGGTAAACTTTAATGCTGGTAAAACACAATGCTGCCTAATTTCTAGGCGCGCAAATAGGAACCTTCCGGACATTTCCTTTGATTCGAGCTCATTGGAATTTCGTAATAAAATATCATTGTTAGGTGTCTCCTTAGGTTCTGACCTCTCTTGGAATGACCATATTATCTCAGTAGCAAAGGCTGCAGCATGTAAGCTTGGCTTTCTTTTCCGAACCAAACGATTTTTCACCCCCACTCAACTCCTTATATTATACAAGGCTCAAATTCGCCCCTGTCTTGAATATTGCTCGCATTTGTGGAGAGGGGCCCCCAAGTATTCTCTTGAAACCCTGGACGCAATTCAGAGACGAGCTATCAGACTGATAGGCGATCCTACATTAACTGACACTCTCGACTCCCTAGCCCATCGTAGATCTGTCTCCGCCCTTTCCCTTTTTTATAGATACTACCATGGCTTTTGTTCTGACGAAATTAAATCGATAATCCCACCAAGGGCTTCATTTGCGCGAAATACACGATTTTCTAAAACTCAACACCCCTACGCGCTTAAACTGGATACTAATCGAACAAACGCATTCGCCAATTCATTTATCCCCATGACATCTAGAGACTGGAACTCTCTTCCCCCGACCGTCTTTCCAGCAACTTATGACCTTCAATCTTTCAAGACCAGCATCCACAGATACCTTCGACTTCTACCCAATCACTAAATCTCCCCTTATCTTCACGTTACAAGGGTCCACCACGGACTACAGAGGTTGTACCTTCTTGGTGCAACTTCTTCTTGTATCAGTATCTTTATAAGAGTTACATTAAAAAAAAAATCTAATCCTAATCAAATACCATAATATTGAATTAAATATGTTAGTGGCTCTTTAAAAACTGGGAAATTTTGTAAATTGTAACTTTTGACTTTTCCGTCTCAAAAGGTTGCCGACCCCTGTCCTAGTAGAAGACAATAGATGAAGGGGCATTATCTAATGAATTCCAAAATAATTCCACATAATTCAAAAGACGGTGTACACCTAATTCCAATCGCGGTTCACCCCTTGTCTATACCTGATGCAGTCATAATGGGTCCATGGATATCGTTCATAAGAAGGAATATAAATCAAATAAGAAAAAACTGTTTCAGCGATTCTTACTGCAATAGAAATTCAAGTAAGACCGGAAGGTTGTTTACAAAAATAATTTTTAAGAAAAAAATAAAACCGACTTCAAAAAATTAAATGCAACAAATAAAATACACTAAAAGGTATAAAATAATTATTATCTTATTTAGTTACAACTAAACTACGAAATATTAACATGAAATTACTTTTTGAAGTCGGGGCCAAACAAACTATACCTATAAGCGAGCGTACCAACCAAACGTACTAAGTAAGATCCGTCGAGTGCGATTCATAAAAGGTATCTGTTTGGCACCGACTTAAAAAAGTAATTTCATGTTAATATTTCGTCGTTTAGTTGTAACTAAATAAAATAATAATTATTTTATACCTTTTAGTGTATTTTATTTGTTGCATTTAATTTTTGAAGTAGGTTTTATTTTTTTCTTAAAAATTATTTTTATTTTTCTGTTTTTAGTGATGTTATTAATAGTGATCCTATCATCAGAACTTGACCAAATTAATATGGCACCATCCCTAAGATACCCCCTTTCCAATAAAAAAAGAATCATCGAAATCGGTTCATAAACAAAGTTAGTCCTGAGCAAGCCTAACAAAAATGGTCTAATACCTATAAAAAAAATGGGACCAATCGGAAGGTAGACTGGCCCCAATGCAAAAATTTTTCAAAATCGGTTCACAATTGGCGGAGATATGAGGTAACATAGGTACAAAAAAAAACAAAAAAAAAAAAAAAAACAAATCAGTCGAATAGAGAACCTCCTCCTTTTTTGAAGTCGGTTAAAAAAGCTCTAAACACTTGCTGGTGAGTAGGTACAGTGTATGTTATTCTTAGGTTCTGTTCTACGGTCCCTTCCTTGGAGCGAAATTTTTACTTTACTTCAGTTTAGTTTTATAAAGGACAAAAGATTTTGTTCAAAAAGAGATTTAGGGACTACTCTTTGTCCAAAAATAAACACAATTTTCGTTTTGTTTTTTGTATAAGGAAATACATTTTTTAGTATATTGTAAGAAGTGGCGTAGCAAGAAAATTTTCACGGGGGGTCAATACACAAAGCAAAATATTTAGTGGGAATTTTTTTTTTATTAAAACAAATAGGTACTTCAAGAAACTAAAAGAGAACATAATTCTTGATTAAACATATTTAATTACGGTTAGTTTGCCATAAGAAACGGTTTGTCGTTGCCGTTACACATTCCATGAGCCCTGACCTTAGGGGGCTACGCACCTGATTGTAGGTAAGTGAATTTACAAATTACATACATATTTGTAAATTTTTTAAATACATTTCTTTGATAGTTTAATTTTTTAAAGCTTTTTTTTATCCTAAAAAATTAACTATACATACATAATTTTTTTGAGGAAGAAAATGATGAAAAATAAGCAATATTTATTTCTGTATATCGAATGTTTTCCATCAGGAACCTTCAAGTTCGATATATAGATGTTCGACTGTATTTAATTATATATTAATTAATTTTTGATTTCAACATAGGAAGTCCACAACCCAAAAGAATCCCTCTGTTTATCATTCAAAAAAGGAAATAATTTATTTTACTTTTAACATCGCGATGACCAATGCCATGTTCGTGTAATTTACTAACTGCTTGTACAAGTTGCTGGGTGTATCGGCGAACGCCTGCTTCAGGCAAACCGATTTCTGTCCCGGCGACCAGACTCTCCAACGTCCCCTCAGCACAAAATTCCATGAACAAAAGCATTTCTTCCTAAAGAGAAAATTGATATAAAAAAATATATATATTATTTTATGAACAAATAAAAAAGAATTTTCTAAATAAATACAATTTTTAAACGATAAGTAATAATTTTTTATTTTTTTTAAATAAACCACATTATGCACTATTTAATATATTTATTTATTTTAAAAAAAACTAACAAATTTATTTATAAACTCAATTACAACGACGTTTCGATCACTATATCTTTGAACGTTTTTAAGTGTGAATTGTTTGCCAAGATATTTCACACAGGAGGTTAATAAAAAATAATTTATTAAATTATTTCTTTAAGGGATAAAGATTGATAAAAAATATTTTCTATAAATTAATTGTTGAGGTCCAGTGGTTGTTTAAAAAATGTAAAATTCAATTTTAGTTTTGGTTGAAAAATTGGGTTAACGGGTGTAACCATAATAAATTTGGCGTGGTTATGTTCCGGGAGCCTAGTGTCTCGAGAAAGACTTTGAGCTCTCTAGTCGAAAGGAAGAGAGTAATTAAGACGTGGAGGTTTTTACAATCATCAGCGTGGCAAGATGGTCAAGTGAAGAAAAAGTGCTCTGTTTTCGTTGTTTTTTATCGTTTATCGTTGGATTATTATTTATTTATCGTTTCGTGTGATTAAGTGCCGTTGTTGTTGAGAAGTAGTCAACAACAGAATCAAGAATAATTCTTTCTATATCTTATATTTTAAATATCAATAAATATTTTATTTTATTTATTCAGAGCAATGGTTCTTTGCCGAATTTTCTAAGTACAAAATATTGTTTCGATAATATCATTATTTGTTCTTTCACCTTAAATTATATAACTTCATTTGATTATACTTAGGGAAAGTGGTGTAGGTTTTAGGTGAAACATGATATTAATTAATAAAGTAAAGGGTGTGTAGTTTCACAGTGAATGAAATAAAACTCAAAGAGGTTTATACAAACTCAATATATTTCGGATTATTAGTCCATCATCAGGAGTTTACAAGTTAAAACAGTTTTAACTTGTAAACTCCTGATGATGAACTAAAATCCGAAATATATTGAGTTTGTATAAACCTCTTTGAGTTTTATTTTATTCACTGTGAAACTACACACCCTTTACTTTATTAATTCATTTGATTAATAAAATTCAAGCTTGTTTGGCCACATTGTTATATACAAGACCCGGATTAAATAATTATACTATTTTAATTAACAAACATTTTATTTTATTTAATTTTGCCACCAAGAGCAAATTAATCATTGCTGAATTTTCTAAACAGTTTACAGGAGCGGTTTAAGAAGGGGGTTAATAAAAAATAATTTATTAAATTATTTCTTTAAGGGTTCAAAATTAATAAGCAGGTTAATAAAAAATAGTTAACGATCCTAGATATAGTGATCGAAACGTCGTTATAATTGTGTTTGTATATATTTGTTTGTTTTTTTTATTTTTTTTTAAATACGATAAATACATATATTAAACAGCTCATCATGTGGTTTATTTAAAAAAATTATAATAAACTGTTCAACCTCCAAAGCTTCAATCAATCTGTAAAATCAGTAATAATGGTTAAAAATCGTTTCGGGCTGTTTTTTGAGATTTCCAATTCAATTATGTTTCTATACACCTTACATTCTATATATCACTACACACAAGTGTAAGCAATAATAATTCTGCAGGGTTCTAAATAGTAACTTCAAAATTTAGAGTAAATCGGTCAAAAAAACTATATTAAATTGAAAGTTTTTGCCGAGAGTAGCAGAATTTTTATATATTGAAGGAGACAATAAAAGAGTGTGTCTTCTGCTGGAATTATAAATTTTATTTATTTATAACGAGACTATAGTTTCGAGGGCTTTGCCCTCTTCATCAGTCTATTACAATGTATTCACAGGAATTAATTTATGAATGAAAGTTTTACATTTTTCATGTGGTAAGGTTACCTTACCACATGAAAAATGTAAAACTTTCATTCATAAATTAATTCCTGTGAATACATTGTAATAGACTGATGAAGA
>JALMQS010000055.1:9350214-9414877 GCA_024734495.1 Forficula auricularia | reverse complement strand
TTTATTCGTAGCCTTTACATTTCTTGTTTTTTTTAACAGATTTACAACACGATAAAATGAAGCTTGGGAGGGTGTATTCTTATCAGGAAAACGCTCGGCATCCATTTCAATAGCAGCCCCATATAACAGTTCTTCCACATTCAACATAAATTAAGATCATTTCAATTCTGTCTTCAACAAAAAAATCCTTCATTTTTATTATGGTAATACAATATAACTATCTACTTGATTCACACGAGAAATAAACTTTTTTAAACTCAAGAATTTTAAATTGAATTGAAAGTTTTTGCCGAGAGTAGCAGAATTTTTATATATTGAAGGAGACAATAAAAGAGTGTGTCTTCTGCTGGAATTATAAATTTTATTTATTTATAACGAGACTATAGTTTCGAGGGCTTTGCCCTCTTCATCAGTCTATTACAATGTATTCACAGGAATTAATTTATGAATGAAAGTTTTACATTTTTCATGTGGTAAGGTTACCTTACCACATGAAAAATGTAAAACTTTCATTCATAAATTAATTCCTGTGAATACATTGTAATAGACTGATGAAGAGGGCAAAGCCCTCGAAACTATAGTCTCGTTATAAATAAATAAAATTTATAATTCCAGCAGAAGACACACTCTTTTATTGTCTCCTTCAAAAAAACTATAATTTTAATTTTTCTTAAT
Organism: Forficula auricularia; assembly: GCA_024734495.1. Lineage (NCBI taxonomy): Eukaryota > Metazoa > Arthropoda > Insecta > Dermaptera > Forficulidae > Forficula > Forficula auricularia. The sequence goes on along the minus strand of JALMQS010000055.1, from coordinate 9,414,202 downwards.
ATATAATTTTGTATCCTATTAGAAAATGTAAACTGAATTAAATACAGACATAAAATTAATTTTAAGTATATAAATTTATATTTCCTTTCGGGAAATCTTACTAGATAACGTTTCTACAAATTAAAAACGATTAATAGAAATCGTGTCAGAAGTTCTTGGGTTATAATCACACATACGAACAGACAGAGAGGGTTTGGGTTTTATTATACATATATCTATAGAAAAGGTGAAATTTAAATCGGAAGTTTTATGAATGATAAAAAAAAAGAAAAAATTTTCACAATAGTTTATTACTGATTGTTTTAAAAAGAATTACTTATATTTGCTTATAATAATTGATACAATCAAGAAAATTATATTTTTCATTTTAGAATTTAACAAGATAATTTTGATTGTAGAAAAGCAGCCAGGGAATCGAACCCAAGTGCCAAAAACGGTAGCCGATTGGCTATTCTTTGGGACAAACCTTTATAAATAAAGATATATATTATTATATTGTATTATTCTTCCCTATGAATTTCCAAGCCATAATAACGGACGAGATGTTTGTGTGAAATCCCTTCGAAAATTTTCAATTCTTCCACAACTCGTCTAACCGTTCGATGATCATTCGGTTGCAATTGGATCTCTTTCATTGCCATCAATTCACCAGTTTTGTTATTAACTGCTGTATACACTTTTCCAAAACGACCTTGACCTAAAACAAAAAATAAAATACAAAATATTAGTAAGTATAATTCGTAATACTAAAACTCCTCTGTGCAATAAATCCACTATTTCACACGACAAAAATGCTAAAAGTAGGTAATTCTAAACTCGCTGTAGAAATAGAACATCTCCATCATTATACTTTGTAAGAAGATATCAATTAGGTTGTCCTCCGCTTGATGCAAATAAGCAAATACATCTCTATATATACTCCCTTGATCAAAAAGTTCCCGGAATTTATTCAGAAAATTAAAAATACAAGTTTATTCATCTAAATATATATTGTCCCCTTCAAAGTAATCCCCATCGACTGCAACACATTTATGCCAGTGCTTGATTCAATCCTCGAAACATTTTTTATATTCGGTTTTCGGTATTTCAGTGCTTCCTGCGATTTTTCCATTACTTCCTCTCGACTGCTGAAACGCGTTCCCCGCAATGGTTTTTTAACTCGATTGAACAGAAAGAAGTCACAGGGAGCCAAATCAGGTGAATTCGGTGGCTGTTGGATGGTATTTGTTGCATTTTTTGTCAAAAAATTTCGAATAATGATGGCACTGTGCGACGGCGCGTTATCATGGTGAAAAATCCACGAGTTTTCTGCCCACAATTCTGGTCTCTTTCGGCGAATTGCTTCACGCAAACGTCTGATAACGCCCAAATAATACCCTATGTTTACTGTCTGGCCTACTGGCAAAAATTCATGATGCACTACACCGTTGTAATCCATGAAAACCGTGAGCATTGCCTTCTTTTTTGACTGAAAACGACGTGGATTTTTTGGTCTTGGCTCATTTGGTGAAATCATGTCTTTTGGGACGTAACACGGTCTCTTTTTTGCATGAAATTGAGGTCTTTTGGCACAAACTTTGCTGCTACACGACGGTAACCCAAATCATAAAGCAAAATGTCTTGGACGGATCCATAGGCAATGTTCAAGCCCTCCGCTATCTCTCTGATGGTTAATTTGCAGTTATTGACCAACATTTCTTTTACTTTATCAATGTTTTCGTCGATTTTCAATGTCAATGGTCTGCCGCTGCGTTCATCATCTTAGATTGATTCACGAACACTTTTGAACCGCTCGTGCCACTGGTAAACGACCATTTTCTTTAGAGAATCGTTGCCGAAACACTCTTCACACATTTCCAACGTTCCCGCACAATTAAATCCGTTTTTTACGCAAAATTTAATACAAGTTCGTTATTAAGATTCCCGATAACATTGGAATTAGAAAAATCATTATTTTTAACCGACTTCAAAAAAGGCAGAGGTTCTCAATTCGACTGACTTTTTTTTTTTTTTTTTTTTTTGTCTATTTTACCTGATTTCTTCGGCAATTGTCAACTGATTTTGATGATTTTTTTGCATTGGGTTCAGTAGTTTCCGATTGGTCCCGATTTTTTTTCATTTGTATTGGACCTTTTTTTGTTATGTTTGTTCAAGCATAACTTCTTTGTTTATGAACCGATTTTAATGATTCTTTCTGTTTTTGGATCAGTATAGCTCCAAGATAGTCAAGATACCTAACTATTTATTTATTTTATGTATGTTCAGCGAGAACTTTTTGCCACATGGACCGATTTGGATGATTCTTTGTTTATTGGAAAGGGGGTACCTTAGAGGTCGTCCCATATTAATTTGGTCAAGTTCTGATGATATGATCAATGACGAAATAATGTAAATCTCCAATTCTTATGAGCAAGTAATCGAAATTATAATAAATAAAATCTTTTATAAAAAAAATCTTAAAACATTCATTTAAAACTCGAAAACGTTTCGAGAGAATTTCTATATTTGTAAATTGAATTTTATTATCATTTTCTGATTCATTCGCCCGACGCTTTCTCTTACGAGATGCATGCAAGGTATTATATTAAGTCACTATTAATAACATCACTAAAAAGTGAAAAATAATAATAATTTTTATAAAAAAATAAATAAAACCGACTTCAAAAAAAATTAAATGCAACAAATAAAATCTCAAAAATAAAATAAAATGCACTAAAAGGTATAAAATAATTATCTTATTTAGTTACAAATAAATAACGAAATATTAACATGAAATCACTTTTTGAAGTCGGTGCTAAACTATATAAGGGAGCGTACCCGCTACTAATTAAGATCCGTTGGCACCGACTTCAAAAAGTGATTTCGTGTTAATATTTCGTCGTTTAGATGTAACTAAATTAGATAATTATTTTATACCTTTTAGTGAATTTTATTTTATTTTTGAGTTATTATTATTTTATTTGTTGCATTTAATTTTTTTGAAGTCGGTTTTATTATTTTTTTTTTTTTTTTTTTAATTATCAAAATAGTAATACAAAAGTGAATAATAATTCGATGTAGACAATACTTTATTTAAATAATAAACATATTCTATCTTTTTAAAGATACAATAATTATAAGAAAATCAATTTTTCATAAGAACTATTTGTTGTTTATTTGTTTTTCTGTTTTTTCCAATGGCAAGGGCGAAAAATAATCCACTATAAAACATTTGAATGATAAAAAAAAAGAAATACATAGATTTGAGTAAGCTACGCGAAGACCTTGCTGGCAGCTGAATCGTTTTCCCAGTTCAGATGTTTGTCATCTGGATCAACATCAACTAATATTTTTTGTTTAATTTTTTACCGAAATGGTAACAACCTCTAGCAACAAAAATAAAATGATCTTAGGAGAAGCTTTGCAGTAGAAACTCGGGAGTCATGTCGAACTTAGCTAGAACGTATCGCGTACTATTAACAATTTTCATGATTTCGAATGTAATTTTATGTTTTGCCGAGCTAGAAAGTTCGGAAGCAAATCTTGATCAGATTGTAGACAATGAGAATAAAGAGGCGCATAAGAAATTAGATCTTTTAAAAGAAAATAGAAAAATGGAGAGGACACGTCACGGGAGGGCGTTTCTGTCATCCAATCAGGTTTGGAATTCATTTATTTCCGAGGCTACTACTAATAATACTCACTTTATTCGTTTGACTTATAAATGTGGAAATTAATAAACCCCTATTATATTTTTTCCCACTTTTTGTCCACGATTTTGAAGATCTATAAAGAAAAATCTGTTATAACATTTATTTTTACTCAGGAGGCAAGCAAAGCCTGATGCCTGGCGGGTGAGCCTAGCATTAATTCACGCGTAAATAAAATCCCTCACTTGCACATTTATTAAATAACAATAAGCTGACGTGTTCTGATGTGGCCATCCACTTGACTTTACCATACACCCTGGCCCCTAAAATTATTTATAATCATGTAGGGGGGGAGGGGTTAGTTTTTGCATTTTTATACTTCTGGGGTCCCACTGATTATGTATACAAAATTTAGTTGAGTTTGGTAAATGCCCAAGATTTTCATTTTTGACCCCCTCCCCCTTTTTGGGCGGTTAGTTTTTGCATTTTTAGACTTCTGTGGGTCCCACTGACTATATACAAAATTTGGTTGAGTTTGGTAAATGGTCAAGATTTTAATTTTTTGATAACCTCCCCCCCTTTTGGGCGGTTAGTTTTTGTATATTTAGACTTCTGGGGGTCCACTGATTATGTACACAAAATTTGGTTGAGTTTGCTCAAACGGCCTAGATTTTCAATTTTTAACACCCCCCCCCCCCCCTCCATTTTGGGTTGATATGCACCAAAATCTAATCAGCTCTTAATCTCAATGGACCAAAACTACGTGTAAAATTTGGTTTCGATATTTACACTGGTTTTTGAGCTAGACCGCCCACAAAAATTTGGTAACGCACAGACTAACAGACATTTTTACAAAACAATTATTATCTCGAAAAATATAATTTTTTTGTAGAGCGAAATACCATGGTTTTGCTCAATTATTTTAATCAAAATAGTTTCAGCCGTTTTTGAGATATTTCGAAAAAAAGAAGGAAAAAAAACTCTTTTTTCATGCACGATTACAATACTTGACTATACCCTGTATGGTAAAGGAAAAAAGTGAAAACTTATTTAAGTTTGAGTGCTTGAGATGCGCCTTTATATGTAATCTTAAATAAAATTAAAAAAACAAAACATAATTTATGGGCACAATCTAAGATTTTAGTAGGAAATATTATGTTTATATTGCATGTCAGAGGGCTCCCTCCGGGAGTTGAACTTTTTTTAAATATACCTATTTGGTTCCACTAGTGAGTTGATTTTTTGAAAAAATTCAATCTATTTTTCTGAAAAAAGACACTCACAATTTTGTTTTAATTATGTAGCTAAATAAAATTGTTTATTATATGTATATACAATTATACATTGCTTTAAAATCTCAATATCATTCAAAAAATGATGTTTTCTGCATTTTTGAACCAGAAGTTCTAAAACTAGAAAGGTCAAAATCTAATCTGTTCCTTGATTTAGAAAAAAAAAAAATTAGCACGCGAATGAACTTTTTACGACTTTTTGTTATTAAGTTATAGTGGTATATCAGAATCCACACATATACACACAGATGCACAAAATATTATGGTTGGAAATGATTTTTCTTCAAATTCGCAACATTTTTTTAACACAATGAGCAAAAAAATATTTTTCATTAAAAAAAATACCAACTAATAAATGTACTATTTTACCAATGAAATATTAAAATAATAAAGTTTAGGGAAAGCGGTGTTGGTTTATAATGAAACATATTAAACACATGAATTATTTAACGGTTTATAGAGGTATTTCACAAAGTGGAAATAAAATTAAATAAACTGCAACGGATCGTTGCTAAACTTTATCCAAATTCATTTGAAATATTAATATGTTCTTGAGTAAAGTACTTTAAAATATAATTTTACTAAAAACTTTATTTAACCTTTTTTGTGGTCCCCAAGGTACTTAATTAGGATATTAAATTTCATCAAAATTGGTTAAGTCATTTTCAAGATATTTAGAAAAAACTAAAAAAGTACTGAAATAAAGTACTAATGTTTGTGGACCGATATGTACCAAAAGCTAATCAGCGCTTCATTTTGTTAAAATACTGGTAGGTTTTCAATTTCAATTCAATCGGTGCAACGGTGTGGAAAAATTCGTGGACGAAAAAAACGATAACATACATACATCCATCCATCCATCCCCACGCACTTCCAAAAAAAATGGCACTTTTTGGCCCCTCGGCGAGATTCCAGGTAATTTTTGGCAAAACCGTCACGTGCTAAAATTCAATCTCATTGAATACTTCAATTTGTGACCTTAATTGAGTCTATGGGTTCCGTAGTCTTTACCTGAGGACCCTTTGAAGTCGCGCTTGCCGCGAGAGCGATTCCAATACTTTCTCCCATGCTTCGCATTGGATAAAGTAAAAATCTTTTAAATTATTTTGAAGATTTTTTATTTATCTCTATACATATTTCGGACTATGAACCCTTCATCAGGAGGTTTAACAAAAAAACTGAATATAAATTTTACATTGTATTGATGTTATAATCTCGTGGTTAATATTTTGGTACAGGGCGAAGGGGGGGGGGGGGGGGTTCCAATAATTTAAAAGATTTTTTAATTTTTTTAATTTTATTTCCACTTTGTTAAACACCACTATAATCCGTTAAATAATAATAATTATAATAATATATTAGTTACTTTATTGAATTATTTTCTTTGATTTTCTTTCTGGAACCAATCTTTAATTTATCTTTAGATTCAGTATATTTTTTTATACAAGTATACTTAGGGAATATCCATCGTGAAAAAATAGAAATAAATGTATTTTTGAATCTATCAAATAATAAGATTTTTATAAATAAATAAATATTTTTATTTTAGACGAGCTCGGGTGTTCGCCGAGGAACCCTTGGTCTGGATTCGGTTCCAGGTGAATCGGCCGACGCGACTGGCCTCGAACTTCTGCATAAACTCAGCCTCCGGATGGCTGCTCTTCAAGGCCTGGCAGAACGGCATGCGGCTCAAATCGAGATTCTCCAACATGAGTGAGTTTGCCAGGAGAATAACCCTCATGGGCTCATGCTCAAGGGAAATTACCTCTAGTGGTTTCAATATCAGACAAAAAATATTTTATTTTAAATTATTGTTTAATTTTACTTCACCATAGAGGTATGGTCAAGTATGGAAAATCTGTACGAAAAGAAAAATGTTTTCTTTTTCTTCGTTTTTTGAAATATCTCAAAAAACGGATCAAAATATTTTGATAGAACAAATTGGGCAAAGCCTTGGCGTTTCGGTCTACAAGAAAGGCTTATAGAGTGAACACTGAAAAAATTATATTTTACAAGATATTAATTAATTTGTCACAAAGTTTGTTAGTACGTTAGTTAGTACGTTACTAAATTGTGTGTACCTACTCTCTAGTTCAAAAACTGATGGGAATATCAAAACGAAATATTATATATCTAGTTTTTTTGTATTGAGATTAGAGCTAATTAGATTTTGATTGAAACCGAGGGGTCTGAAAAAATACAATTATAAAATTTTCAAACTAAAAAAAACCAAGAAAAAAAGGAATTTATTATAAAAATGTCCTATAATAAAAAAAAGTCATTATTTCTTCCGGGGACCAAAATGAGGGGGGGGAGGGGTGTTTACAAAATAGAACTATCAATATAAGTCCTATAGATCGATTTATATGAATTTTCGTATATGGTCCCTATACAACTTTATTAAAATGGCTCAGTAAGTTTAATTGATAGTGATTCAAAACAGGGGGGCTCAAAAATAATTAAAAATAATACAATTTTCAACAACAATCGAAGAGAGCTGAAATTTACAGTAGAAGGTTCTAATATATAAAAGATATGATTTATTGCTAATAGGCCTGAAATGGGGGAGGGAGGCTCCCTTAAAAAATTAAATTATAAAATTTCCAATCTAAAAAAACTAAGTTTATATGATTTACCAACAGCCGCAAATAATTATAAATTATTTTATTAAATATAGGAAGTCGGGTTGTCCTAGCTGGCTAAGGCACTGGGCCCGCTTCAGCATCGTTGATGACTATGTTCAAACGGGAGACCCGGGTTCGAGCCTGGCTAGCATATAAAATTTCAACCGACTAAAACTCGGCTTCCTCACTAACCCTACTAACACTTTACTGATGTGCTGTCTAAATGGGCTTTGTTCCCGGAGACAATAAATAATTCATTAAATATAAGAGAAGTGGGAGATAAATTTAACCTAATTTATCGCGCGGAGAATTTACCACTGCTCGAAGCCTCTAAAAACTTAGTAAATTGGACTATATCTAACTTTCTGAGATTTGGCAGGTGATCCCGGCTTCTTTTCCTTCTACTCTGTTCTTTTCACGATGGAGGGGCCAGCGCATACAGGCCTTTCTTTAGGGGATGGACCTTCTGGTGTATCTCCTTCTCACATCAATATCATTAAAAAAAAAAAATGAGGTTGTGTGGGTGGCCAATCGGTTTATTTATTTTTATTTCAAATTATCAGCGGATTGCGAGCTCGGACTCAAGCAGGGGAACAACACGAAGAAATCCGTTCCGATCTTCGGCAAATAACCGAAGTGATCCATGATCTAGCTACACGAGCAGACCGACATGAGAACGAATTGAGAAGTTTGCGTCAAGAGTTGTCTTCGGTAAAAAAATGTTATATTATTATCTATCAAAACATTCCATTTCTACAATTTCCTTTTTTTTATCAAATTTTGTCTACGCTCTAGCTCAAAAACAAAATATTATATTGTGTATAAATTTATTTATCTAATATACTACAGTGAAACCCCTCAAATCCGAACCCCGGAAAGCCGAAATCCCGCGAAATCCGAACCCAAAAAAGAGAAACTTATTTATTTAGTCATAAAACAATTATGTATATATTCTACATTATAACCTTATTTTACATAATTAGTTGAAAAATTAACAAAGAAGTACAGTTAGCATACCTAACAAATTGTAAATGTGTCTACATACTTATGTCATCCAGGATTGAAAAACGGTAAAAGTTGGTTATTGAAATTCTTTAGATTAATCCGAGGGGTGAACCGCGACCTAAAATCGAGTACACCTACTTCCACTTCCACTTTCATTTCCAAGTAGATGACAATAGATTATCTAATGAATTCTAAAGTAATTCCAAATAATTCCAAAGACGGTATACACCTAATTCCAATCGTGGTTCACCCCTCGGGTTAATCAATTTGCAAAAACAATGAAATAATAATAGAAACACACAAAATATCACTTAATCTTTCACTTGATATCAGTTATCTTCAATTGTCGAAGCTGCTTTCGGCTAATCCGAACAGGCTACAGTCCCAATTATTTCGTATTTGAGGGGTTTCATTGTATATTGATAAGCGGTGTAAAAAAATAATTCCAGATTCGAAGATGGCTAGAGCGAGCTGAACGGCGCTGTTTTAAATTCGATGATTGGGAATCAGTTAGGAGAGATCTGATTAGCGATATAGAGTCAATGAAATCAGGAAGTGATCCAGGAACAGGTGGAACTTCAACAACAACAACGTTATTGTTGGAAAATATACAGGTAAAATGAATATAGCTTTAATTGTGAAAAAAAAACTAATCATTTTTAAAAATTTAGGATCAACTTGGAAGTCAATTATTATTATTGAAAAAAAATATGACCATATTGACCAACATGACAAGGTATGTAATTCTGATCAGTTTAAATAAATAATATACTTCGTCGGCAAAAAAGTGGATAATTTGCTTTTCAGAAAATTGCAATTTATTTGTATAAATAGAGAAATTGTTAAACCACTATAGAATGCATGTATGATCGTAATGTTTTAATGAAATTTATTATTATGTATTTTACATAAGCCGTAACCCAAATTCGTCTTTTATTGGGTACAACTTCTTTTTACGAGTTTTTAAATAAAAATAGAACTATGTACAAGGTCAAAAAAAGAAACTTTTTATAGACCTCTTGTAATCCTAAGACTTGTATTTTTTTAACTGTTTTTTGAGAAATGTCGTAAATACAAAAATATATTACGCTAAAAAAAAAACATTAAAAATCCGAAGCGTTAAATTTTTAATTTTTATTACTTTTTATTCCAAACGTCTAAATTAAATATTTAAAAATATCGTTTCAATGATCTATCTGAAAAATTGGAAAATACATTTCCTATCATAACATATTTTTATAGATATTATCTAAAATACAATTTTTGGCCTTAGATCTGTGAAAAAATTTGAAAATTTTCATGAAAACAATATTTGTATATTTTTACTTCATTTTGTTAAATGTAGTAGTTAGTACCTAGTTGTTATACTTAAGTGATACGTTGAAGGATCTCCGAAAGTTCTTCACCGATTTCTTTGAAATTTTCACACAACATTCCATTCAAATAGACGAGTGTTTTTATAGATATCACACCTGTGGCATGTAAAAAATATTTTTTTTTGAGAAAACAACGCCAGCGCCTCTCTGGGGGGTAAAAGCAAACAAACAAGGTGGCCGATAATAGCTTTTTGGAAATCTTTCAACTGTCAATATTATTTTCGGTTAAAGGAACAATTTTGACAAGTAATATATAATTCATTTACTGTTTTAATACCTATTCTATAATTATTTGCATTTTCAAATTATTTTGAAAACTATTATTATTTTTTAAATATATTTAAATTTTTGATCAGCGTGAAGCATAAGAGTTAGTCACAGCAACGTGTGGTCGCGTCAGCTATTATGTATATAAATTTTAACCATAAAACGAGACGCTCCCCGCCAGGGGCTAGGTGACGCCGGGCCGGGCGTCAGCTAGTAAGTAATGAAATTCCTGGTCTTATACATAAAGTAATAGGTACATAATTTTCAATTACTAATATAAAATTGAAAGTGAAAAATAGATCAAATTTACTCTAAAAGCCCCTTTAACCTAGATTTCATCCATGGAGACATGGTAATTCGGTTGCATAAAACCCAGGCGTTCTAGGTTTTATATAATATTTATTGAACTTGGATTTATTATCTATGGCGTTTTTTTTTTTTTTGTTTTTTTTTTAATAACACTTTTTCTAATTGGTAATAGACATAAAAGCTTTAAATTTGGTAGAAGTATAGGTTGTAGGGTACAAGTAAAGTAAAATATAAAAACGAGAACATAGGTCCAAATTAAAAATAAAAATTTGGGGATCCATTGTTACACATGGTTTCACACTGATAGCTTCTTCCTCCATTGAAATGATTTGACTATCTCTGGATTAATTTTTTGATGTCTGAACCAAGTGGAGGAAAACCTATTTTTTATAATATATGATATAGGTATGAAGTATTTTCTTTTAGACGGACTAGTAAAATGTCAATAGAAAATTGATCAAAGTAAAATAAATTTATTGAATTGTCACTTTGATTCTCTTAAAACCAGACGTTTCGGATGATCTTCTCTCCTTCTTCAGGGCTTAAAAGGGCAAACGAAAGAAACTTAGAGGAAATTTTTTCTTCTCTCCTTTAACGAATATTGGTGTTTCTTAGATATAATGTTGAATCATTCGTGTCCATAATAAATTTTTAACAGGAATAGCAAGAAATTGGACAAAAATTAAAAACACAGAGATTTTATTAAATTCGTCAATTTATTTTGACTTCCTCAGTGGCCCAAAAAGGGATTAAATGGGCCCCTGAGGAAGTCAAAATAAACTGACGAAACGTCTGGGCCATTTGATATAAAGTCTGTTTTTAATTTTTGTCCAATTTCCTGCTATTCCTGTTACTTGAATATAATATTTTTTTTTTTTTAATACTTAATCACTTTGTTCATTAACTGAAGCAATTTTTCCCATAGAAATTATTCCAATTATAATTTATCCATTTTAGCCGTCAAATTTTTTGTAATTTTATTTTTAAAAGGGGTTTCCTTTGATGGAAATATGAGAAAATGTACCTATCATTACAGCAACAAATATGAATGCTTAATTTAATAATATAGAAATGTACAAATTATAGTTTCACTAACACTGGTCTTCAGTTTATTCAGCTGCTTTTCAGTGATCCATATTAGAATTTGTTTTTCAACTTCATTGAAAACTTTAGATCTTTTGGTTTGGTCGTTAACTAGGGCGTTCTTTAACCGATGCTTTACCGTATTTTTTATACAAATTTGTGTTTTTACTAAGATTATTATTAACAGGAATAGATTTTAATTTTCAAATGATTCACTTGTTTCGCTTTTTTATTGTTGTAATACATAAGTTTGAATGAGAATTTGATATTTCAGTGAAATATGGAATGTAATTGGCCAAGTCGTGACAAAAGAATATCTCTCGAATGAAATGCACGATTTTTCACCATTCCTGCTTCATTCATCTCTCAGATTTGAACCAGAACGAGAAAATGTTGCCGAAGAAAGATTGCCGGCGCATTGTGGCGAGGTTACAAATAACAAATCGGCAATTGTTCGAATAAGGCCCGTCTCTGGTTACAAATCATTTTTTGTCTATTGTGACTTTGACTCGGCCAAAGGTCCTTGGACGGTAAATATTTTAACTGTTTCACCCGTACTTCATGGTTATTTTACTTTTTGAATATATTTTTCCAGGTGATTCAAAATCGATTTGAAGGATCAATTGAATTTTACAGGGATTATTTAGATTATAAACATGGGTTCGGGAATTTGGCTGGCGAATTTTGGCTTGGATTGGAAAATATTCATCAGCTTACAAAAAATGAGGTATGTTTTAATTAAATCAATTCGAATAAGGATATTTTATAGTTTATAGTATAAACCTATATTCCTACAATATATTAACATAATTTGCAAATCCTAATGAGCAAAATAAAAATATTTAGAAAATGTGTAAATGTAACTTGAAAGTATATTTAAGATTTGAATACAAATACCATAACTCAAAAAAAAAAAAAAATTGTCAGCCCCCATGGTGTAATGGTCAGAGTAACTGACTGGCAACCCGGAGGTCTCGGGTTCGATTCCCGGCTATACCCAGACATTTTTTCTGTAAGTATAGGGTCTGGTAATAAAAATTAAGTGGGAGATAAATTTAACCGAATTTATCGCGCGGAGAATTTACCACTGCTCGAAGCCCCTAAAACCTTAGTAAATTGGATATTAAATTGTATCTAAGTTTCTGAGATTGGCTCGTGATCCCGGCTTCTTTTCCTTCTACTCTGTTCTTTTCACGATGGAGGGGCCAGCCCATACAGGCCTTTAGGGGATCCACCTTCTGGTGTATCTCCTTCTCACATCAATATCATTAAAAAAAAAAAACTCTAGATTCTTGAATAATTATTAAACATTGCTAAATAATTAGATGTAACAAATCAGAGGAAAAAAGGAAACAATTAAACACCGTGTTAAATCATACGACCAATCGCAACGTTTATATATATGTATTCTAATTGGGGAGAAAACAAATTAGATGACAAAGTGTTTGAAAATAAACTAGGCAAGATTGATTTAATATACAGGGGTTTTAAGAGAGTTTCCTTGCCAAAGTAAGCGGATAATAGGCTTTTTATAAATAAAGAAGATTCAATTCTGTCTTTATGCGGAAATATTTATTATTGGTTGACCATGGTTTCGGTCTACTAGGAGACGATTGTTAAGACCTGAAAAACAATAGCAATACAAGTGTCAGATATTTTAAAAGTACAGCTACATGGCTTCTCGTTATAGTACTAAGAACTTCATCAATGGCATTATGAAAAAAAAAGAATTGAAAATACGTGGGACGTTATATCCGGCTCGAAGGACCAAAAACGTTCGTTAGAACATCCAAGAATAATAGAATAAATAAAAATTGAAAAATTGATCAAAGTAAATATATAATATCTGGGTTAATTTTAATGATTGTGAGTGATTCAATAGTATTTATAGTATAGCCACAATAAATTAGCGAAACGTTGAAATTGGTCGTATGTGTTTAATTCTTTCATTTTTTCCTCTGATTTGTTACATCTAATACTGATTATGGAAGTGAACAATAATAATAATAATATTGCTAAATAACTTCAATATGCAAGTAAGATATACAAACGAATCTCAAATTTTCCTACAAGTGTTTTCTGTTCGATTATTTCACATATCTCGTGCAAAACTGAAGCATTCAGATCACTACAGAGGTCTTGTACAAAATTTCTGGAAATTTTAATTGTATATTTGTGCCAAGTGAAGTTTCAACCTCTAGCTCCAAACGTTCGCAAATAACAATGAAGAATAAAGTGTAAACGTTTTCAAAACTCTGTAAGTTTTCCGGCAAAGCCCTTTAATATTTTAATTAATTTATCAATTAACAATTTATTGAACCAATTATAATTACGTAATATAATATAGGTACATTTGATTTCTTGGCTTCGACTTCTAAATTATATTTTGGGTTAAAATAGATAATAGAACCCTCGAATGAGAATTGTTTCTTTGGCTCCCGAATTTTCGTTTATTGATCTTTTCAAGGGCTTGGTTCTAAATCTCAGTTCGAATAGAGAAAAAAAAATGCGTTCCCAAATAAGTCCTATGAGGATCGGTTAGGATGTATTCAGTTCGGCTCGGTTCTGTAGACCTCGACTTCGGTTTGGTTAGCCAACCTAACTGCCTAAAAAAGCCGAACATTTTTTTTTGGAAAATTTTTGAGTGAATTAAATAGCTGCCTTCCGGAGGTAGCAAGTAAAAAAATTACACTTCCATATTTTGTAAGCTGTTTTATTTTGTTCTTTTTGGTTTCATGATTCTTGGGCAGTGAAATCCTTTAATAAATAATAATTCATAATTATTCTCCTTTATATGTATTTTACGTTCCTATTGACTTTTTAAATGTTATTCACAATTAATGTTGACTTTTCAGCCAATGGAATTGTTAATAGCTTTGGAGGATTTTGAAGGAGGCGAGGCAAGAGGGGTTTATAAAGATTTCGCTGTCTCCTCTGAAGAACTCGGCTACTCTTTAATAGTATTGAACGGATATGAACCAATTGAGGGGATCGATTCAGTGGGCGATTCGCTTCTCTATCACGGTGGAATAAAATTTTCTACAAGAGATCGAGACAGAGATGAATGGTCAGATGGAAATTGTGCTCGCGATCATCAAGGTGGTTGGTGGTATCGAGCTTGCGAAACCAGGTAGGTTTCAAATTATACAGGGGGTATGTATAATGCGCGGAGATAATTCGAGGGGTGGTTATATGAGTCAAAATAAAAAAAAAAACTTCATTTAAACATACGTTCGAAAACGCTTCTTTTAGCAACTATCCACCATTTTGTTTGTTTTTTACTACTAGGTCTACAAATAAGTTTTGAGCGGTTTTTTGTACCTTTGAAGCTTTATTCAGAGAAACTGGACAATGTATTTTATTCAAAGTATTGTCCATTCTTATCTACGACTTTTTCCCATCTTTCAGGCAGCATACGGATTCCGCGTTGAAAAAATTCCAAGAATCACCATACCCATGGCCTTAAGACGGTTCGAAATCGCTTGTTAGAGTCACTTCCAAGGTTTCAGCGAGCTCCTCTTGAGTTTGGCATGAATCTTGATCCAATAACGCCTCTAACTCAGCGTCTTCAAACTTTAATGGCCTCCCTTCGCGTTCTTTGTCGCTGGTGTCAAAATCGCCACTTTTAAAACGCCGGAACCAGTACTCACATGTTTTTATTGATGGAGCATGTTTCCCATATGCTTTACACTGCAATCGATGTCCATCAGCTACACTTTTTTTCAAATGAAAACAAAAAAGCCCCAAATTGAGTTTTGTTGGCACAAAGGTTGACATGGTTAGAGCACAAAGAAAGTATGTTGCTTACACTTCAGCGAAATGATAGTTACTGATTTTTATAGGGAAATGATGACGCTTTAACATTAATATAGTTACAAGATGATCCGATGCGATTTAATGCTAGTTACGCCATCTTTTGTAAATCCATCAAAACCTATTTGTACACCTAATAAATAATTTACATCTCTGAAACGGCTTGGCCGATTGAGCTGAAAAGTTGCAGAGAACTTATCAATGAAAAGATCTACTTTGAAAGAAAGTATCAATTTGATCCAATTATTCGTTTCAAAATGGAGTCTATTTAAAATAACTCAAAAACGATTAATTTTTATGAAAAGCACCAAGAGTAATTTTTGGTAGCCCGTTTAATTTCCTATCGAATGGTTAACTGACAAAGGTATTGAAGAAATGATAACAGTAAAACAGCCTCCAGTAGTGTGTATTGTTGTGAAGGGCAGGCTAAAGTCATATGACATTAATCTAAATACCATTTTAAAATCATTTTTAAATGCTGTTTTACTGTTTATACTATACTTTACAGTTACACCATTCGATAGAAATAAAATTACTTTTGACGTTTTTTTAATAAAAATTACCGTTTTTGAGTTATTTCTATTTAAAAACGGGGTGTTTGTATAATTTAAAACCGAACAGGGTATTATAAAATAAGTCTAATTATTTTTTTTTTTAAATTTCTTTACAGTAACTTAAATGGTAAATATTTAAACGGCGGTGAATTACCAGAAGAGTTTGAGTTTAAAGGAATGTTTTGGGCTGATTGGAAAGGTTCTCGGTATTCTCTAAAAAAATCTCGAATCGCTCTGAAATCAAAATCAGAACAAACTTAAAGGGGGAAAAAAAGAAGAAGAATTTAATGTTATAAAAAGACAGAATATATCTATAATTAAGTAGATATATACCGGGTGAGTTTTTTCTCTTGAGACAGTCTTATAACTCAAAAACAGTGCATTAAATGAAAAAAGTTTAAAATAAAAGATTATTTATATCCGGGGTCAAAGTAAACTATGCTATTATTTGTCGACCTAGAACAAGCTTTCAATGGTATTTCGAGGTCAAGTTCTGTTTTTTAAATGGAAACCTATATATTTCTGTAGATATTCTGAATCTATAAAAAAAACCGAACAACTTTCATTAGAACTATTTTTTTATACGACGTCAAATAAAAAAACATATTAAATCAATTAGATCTCAAAAAAATCCTAATAATTATTTTTAACAATTATTCAACTTAATTATCAAATAATAAAGATTAAATAAATAATTATTAAAATGGAAAGTCACAACAATGAAAATAAGTGTTTATAATGATCTTAAAACTTCACTTTACGGAGATTTAAGAGATTATTTTCTACTTTATAGAACTACTTAAAATTCTTGAGCTTAAAAAAGTTTATTTCTCCTCTCAATCCAGTAGATAGTTATATTGTATTATCATAATTATAAAAATGGAGCATTTTTTTATTGAAGAATTGAAATGGTCTTAATTTATACTCTGGAATGTCTCAGAACAGTGTCTCAAAATTATTAAATTATTAATTATTTATTTAATAATTAAATATTTGATCATTATTATTTGATAATTAAGTTAATCAATTGTTAAAAATAATTATTAAGTTCAAATTTAGGGAACGAAGAAAAGATTATTTTTATTACAGACAAAAGGATCAGCCGGGGCTCAAACCCGGGATCTTTGCATATGTACTGCAATGCTTTGTCATAAGAGGTTTACCTCCTATATCCACTAAGCTACTGATCCCCGAACCCAAACTAATACCTTTTGTCTATATGAATTATGGAATTTCTTTTTTAATCCTCTCCTCGTTCATTTTTCGCAGCGTAGGCCTTGATTGGGTGAAGAGAAAATTATTTTCGATCTTTGGGGTCTGCGATCGATTGGGAGGCGCTGGAATAATTAATTGTATAATTAATGAATCAAGGCCTACGCTGCGAAAAATGAACGAGGAGAGGATTAAAAAAGAAATTCCATAATTCATATAGACAAAAGGTATTAGTTTGGGTTCGGGGATCAGTAGCTTAGTGGATATAGGAGGTAAACCTCTTATGACAAAGCATTGCAGTACATATGCAAAAGATCCCGGGTTCGAGCCCCGGCTGATCCTTTTGTCTGTAATAAAAATAATATTTTCTTCGTTCCCTAAATTTGAATTTGTTATTAATTGTCTTTACACGGCCTCGTTGTGGTCGCGCCCCGGGTGAAGAGAAAATTATTTTCGATCTTTGGGGTCTGCGATCGATTGGGAGGCGCTGGAATAATTAATTGTATAAATAATTATTAAGGTTTTTTGAGATCTAATTGACTCATATATTTTGTTTATTTGATGTCGGATAAAAAATAGTTCTTATGAAAGTTGTTCCGTTTTTCTTGTAGATTTTGAATATAAAAAGAAATATATATAGGTTTCCATTTAAAAAATAGAACTTGACCTTAAAATACCCTTGAAAGCTTGTTCTAGTTCGACAAACAATAGCGTACTTTGGTTTCCCCTCGATATAAATAAACTTTTATTTGAAACTTTTTTTCATATAATGCACTGTTTTTGAGTTATAAGACTGTCTCATTTAAAAAAACTCACCCGGTATATACATATAATAATAAAAAAAATCTTTTAAGAATTTTTGTATCAAAATAAATGATTTTTCTTTGTATTTTTATATTTTTTTAATAAGAAAACTTGAAATAAAACTTAATGGCTTTTAATTTAAATTTTCCTTACTTGTTGTCTTGAGAATAATAAATTTATTGAACTCAAATATAATACATTAATGGGCCAGTTTAATGGGATGGCTCCCTGGCCTATAACATCGTGTCTGGCTCATCTCCGCCCCTTAGGGCTAAGTGGAAGACGAGAACCTCGGCTTATCTCCTGCGCCCCATTCGTTCAATTTTAATATCCACATTAAATATTTTATTATTAATTTCATAACAAGATTTATATTCGATCCGGTCTTCACTCTAAAAGGCCATATATTATAACATTAGAATAAAATAGGATGCGTTTTATAGTTCACTTCTAGAGATGGTTATTACGTTAAGGCCTTTATTCTTGAAGACAATTTGGAACACAATTTCTCCGATCTCTTTTTAGATTGTTTTATCGCGTACAAAAGGTACTATAGGTATTATTCTATAGTCCATTTCAATAAAATATAAATCCGCAAACAAATTGGGATTCTAAAAGGTTATTGTCCATTTAAATGGTATTTATTATTATGTGAGACATAGTTATGATTAATAAAAACAGGGATCCATTAGGGACATTTGAATCATATTGTTCGTTGATAGTAAAATGCATATTATTATGCAATTTAGAAAAGAAAATTAAAGGCCATCGTTATACAAACTTCTATTACTTTTAGATGTATATTTCTTTTGTCTATGTAAACACATGATTGTAAAATTCGAAGAGGACTAATGGGGCTAATAAGCCCTGGTCCGCTAATAAAATTTTCGATTTTATTATATTTTAAGGACCTCCTTCCGTTTAAACAGCTGTATCGACACTCTGTTACCCCTATTTCCGGATAATAATAAAATTACTTATATAATGTTGATTAATGTCCATTATAATTAGTAGATTAAAAATTCAGTTTATTGGACAAAGTTTTTTTATATCTATGACCTGTCAAATACATCTATACTTATATTGTTTTATGGTATCAATCTAGAAAGAAAAAATTCTACTATGTCTCAGTTATTTTTATCTTTATTTCAACCAATGTTGTTCTAACCAATTGAGTACTTGAAAAAGTCTCGAGAGAGACGAAACGTTGTACAAAAATTGAAGTAGAACTTCAATAAAAAAAACTTTGTCTAATAAACTGAATTTTTAATCTATTACTTATATACTTCAATGGTAAATGGGTAATACACTAAACCAACAAGTGAAGCATTCCTAGAGCGTGCCTAGTATTGAATTTACACAAAAAGTATATTTTGTTTTTGCTCATTGTGTTTAAATGTCAGAAAGGTGGAGAAAAATCATTTTCAACCATGATTTTTTCCTGACTGTGTTTGGATTCAGATCCTGTTTAACCGACTTCAAAAAAAGGAGGAGGTTGAATTTTAGCACGTGACGGTTTTGCCAAAAATTACAAGGGGTCTCGTCGAGAGGCCAAAAAGTGCGATTTTTTCATTTAGTGCGTGCGGATGGATGGATGGATGGATGTTATCGTTTTTTTGGCCCACGATTTTTTCCACACCGTTGCACCGATTGAAATGAAATTAAAAACCTAGCATTCTTTTAACAAAATGAAGCGCTGATTAGTTTTTGGTACATATCGGTCCACAAACATTAGTACTTTATTTCAGTACTTTTTTAGTTTTTTCTAAATATCTTGAAAATGACTTAACCAATTTTGATGAAATTTAATATCCTAATTAAGTACCTTGGGGACCACAAAAAGGTTAAATAAAGTTTTTAGTAAAATTATATTTAAAAGTACTTTACTCTAGAACATATTAATATTTCAAATGAATTTGGATAAAGTTTAGCAACGATCCGTTGCAGTTTATTTCGTAGGTATTAGACCTTTTTTGTTAGGTTTGTTCAGGACTAACTTCTTTGTTTATGAACCGATTTCGATGATTCTTTTTTTATTCGAAAGGGGTATCTTAGAGATGGTGTCATATTAATTTGGTCAAGTTCTGATGATAGGATCACTATTAATAACATCACTAAAAAGAGAAAAATAAACATTTTTAAGAAAAAAATAAAACCGACTTCAAAAAAATTAAATGCAACAAATAAAATGCACTAAAAAGTATAAAATAATTATTATCTTATTTAGTTACAACTAAACGACGAAATATTAATATGAAATTACTTTTTGAAGTCGGTGCCAAACATATACCTTTTATGAATCGCACTCGACGGATCTTACTTAGTACGTTTGGTGGGTACGCTTGCTTATAGGTATAGTTTGTTTGGCACCGACTTCAAAAAGTAATTTCATGTTAATATTTCGTCGTTTAGTTGTAACTAAATAAGATAATAATTATTTTATACTTTTTAGTGTATTTTATTTGTTGCATTTAATTTTTTTGAAGTCGGTTTTATTTTTTTCTTAAAATTTTTTTATCTTTCTCAATGTAAAATTAAGTTAATTATTTAAAAAATAAAAGTTTGTGTAGAATAATGCATAAAGAAAACACATCACAAATACTTTTTTCCCTGTAATGTCGACATAATGTAGTATCGACATAAAAAAGCATAGGATTCATTACTATTGAAAAATTCTATAATTGAAGAAAAATTAAATAATAATTTAAGTAAAAGAAATAGTTAATTGGAGCTTAAATAAATGGTTAGCTGACTCCCCTGGGAATTTGGCTACGGGGTCAAGGGGTTCAGCGGACTTAGGTTTTGTTTTCCTAGTTACATAAGTTTATTACACATATTTGCTAAGAATAATACAAGTATATATTGCTAATTAATTTCGTTTTATTTGATTACCTTTTGAACCTAAACTCAAGCATTATAACTACAAACAAAAATTTGAACTCCTTTTTTCTTTCAGTTTTCAATAAAACCACAACTACAAACTGCTTAAAAATGGGTTCAATTGTAGCAATTTGCTTCAAAATTTTCTGGGGGTGGCCCCCCAGACCACCATTTGCTGGGGGGTATTCCATACCCCCCAGACCCCCGGTAGACCTACATCACTTTCCAAGTTTTGACCCCGCTGGCCTAAGATCGTTCCGCCGTGCTTGATGTGTACTATATTTGATGCCTATATATGCATTATGAACTTAATACATTATAAGAGTTCAAAGTAGAAATAGATTTTAAATTTTCCAAGAAAATCACAAGAGATTTTCGTCGTATATTATTAATTAGCCTAATTATAATAATTAAGTAAGTATTTTGTTAAATATGTTGTATACATAAAATTTAAAGTGCAAGTTAATAATCTTCTAAGAAAAACATAAGAGGGTGCCATCTATTAGATCCAAGATGGAGGATTATTTTTAATTATATGCCACAAGTGTTGTTTTTATACTCTCGGAAATCAAACCCGAGTACCAACATTAGCATTTGGATTGTTACTTTGTGAGGTGAACCCCTCTGACATATATATATATATATATATATATTTCACTCAATTTAGAAAAGTCATTGCAATGTCCTTCGAATTTTGAAAAAATTCAAGATTCAATAAGACTGCGAAATTTTACACATCAAGATTTAAATTTGTGAGTGAAATATTTAGCTCAATACACATATCATGGGGGTTACCTCATAGAGTAGCTAATTGACACGGGCTGGCTGGTATTCTGGTTCAATCTCAGGAGGGTAAAAACAGCCCTTGTTTTTTTTTTTTAATAATGATACTGATACAAGAAGAAGTTGCACCGAAAAGGTTCAACCTCTGAAGTCCGCGGTGGACCCTTGTATTTTGGAAATGAGAAGAGATTTAGGGATTGGGTCGGAGTTGAACGTGTCTTGAAAGATTGAAGGTTATATGTTGCTGGGAAGACGGTAGGTCGGGAGAAGAGAGTTACAGTCTCTAGAAGTCATAGGGATAAACGAGTTGGCGAATGCGTTAGTTCGGTTATTCGGTTAGTATCCAATTTAGGGGGGTAGGGGTGTTGAGTCCTAGAAAATCGTGTATTTCGAACAAATGAAGCCTTTGGAGGTATTACGGATTGTATCTCTTCAGAACAAAAGCCATGGTAGTATCTAACATATAAATAAGCTGACGTGTTCTGATGTGGCCATCCACTTGACTTTACCATACAACGTGGCCCCTAAAATTATTTATAATCATGTAGGGGGGGTTAGTTTTTGCATTTTTATACTTCTGGTGTCCAACTGATTATGTATACAAAATTTGAACGAGTTTGGTAAATGGCCAAGATTTTCATTTTTTGACCCTACACCCCCCACCCCCATTTTGGGCTGTTATTTTTTGTATTTTTAGACTTCTGGGGGTCCACTGATATGTATACAAAATTTGGTTGAATTTGCTCAAACGGCCTAGATTTTTAATTTTTAACCGATTTTTAATATGATGATTTTAAACGACGTGGTTAGTAGTGAATAAAATGTTAATTTATACAGATTAGAAGAAAAAAATTAGAAGAAAACTTACCAATTTTAATTCCTCTCTGCCAGCTGAAGTTTACAAATCTGGCTCGAATAGCATGATCACTATATTCGACATCGGTAACATTGCCTATCAATTCGTTCGTTCTAAGATGCTCCTCGATTTCGTTATCTAGCGCGCGAACAGCCCAACGGACTCTCTGAATACGAGGTGCTGGAGGAACTAAAACAAAAAAAATTCAATTCAAATTAATTGATCATTCTAAAACGATTTATAAAATTTATTGCTGAATCTACAGATGGACTAAGATAGCTGGGGCCTACTTTCGATATTAAAAAAACAAATGAATAAATCTATATAAATAAAAATGTACTGTTACGCTTAAGTGATACGTTGGAGGATCTCCGAAAGTTCTTCACCGATTTCTTTGAAATTTTCACACGACATTCCATTCAAATACACGAGTGTCTTTATATATAGTGTTTTTATAGATATCACACCTGTGGCATGTAAAAAATATTTTTTCGAGAAAACAACGCCAGCGCCTCTCTGAGGGGTAAAAGCAAACAAACAAGATGGCCGATAATAGCTTTTTGGAAATCTTTCAACTGTCAATATTATTTTTGGTTAAGGGAACAATTTTGACAAGTAATTATATAATTAATTTACTGTTTTGATACCTATTCTATAATTATTTGCATTTTCAATTTATTTTCAAAATTATTATTATTTTTTAAATATATTTAAATTTTTGATCAAATCAATTTTGACAAGTAAGCAATTATCTATATAAATTTAACCATAAAACGAGACGCTCACCGCCAGGGGCTAGATGAAGCCGGGCCGAAGGCCCGGGCGTCAACTACTAATTGAATAAAAATGAAGAACCTGAGTCCAAGCCACCCGGGAATTTTTTTGTATATTTACTTCGTTTATATACAACTTTCTCTGCATTTGTTTGAAATTTGATGTAAGATTAGTTACTTATAATTATTATTATCATTTCCGTCCATAATTTGTATTAATTTGAAAGTTTATAATTGGAAAATAAGGACAAGTTTTTATGTGTGACTTTTTTATTTATCAGCCAACGTTTCGTCGACTTTGCCGACTTCTTCGGGGCTTCAAATACTCATGGCATACATTCGTCTAAATTTTCTTGTTATCTTCGTTATCATTGAAGACCGAGGGGTGAACCGCGATCTAATATCGTGTACACCTACTTCCACTTCCACTTTCATTTCCAAGTAGAAGACAATATATGAAGGGGTATTATCTAATGAATTTCAAAATAATTCCACATAATTTCAAAGATAGTGTACACCTAGTTCCAATCGCGGTTCACCCCTCGTTGAAGACCATCAGAAACTTAAATATTTTTTGAAATTTGTGTTACTGATGGTCTTCAATGGTAACGAAGATAACAAGAAAATTTAGACGAATGTGTGACATGTGAAGCCCTGAAGAAGTCGGCAAAGTCGACGAAACGTTGGCTGATAAATAAAAAAGTCGCACATAAAAAACTTGTCCTTATTTTCCTATTATAAACTTCAAAGTTACTTATAATAAGTGTTTATGTTACTATTTCTAATTAAATAAGAAGTTATTGAATAAAGACTTTTTTTTTATTTTTAAATGCCTAAAAAGTTAAAAAATATTAAATAATTCGAAATCTTGTCTTGGGTTTTGAAATACCTATACAATTCTACTTTTTATATTTTTAATTAAATTTTTGATTGTTTTTTCTTCTTCTTCAAGTGCCATACCCGAAACGGGTGTCGGCGCCTCTCCATATATACCTGTGCTGAGTGTGTTTAGTTGTTATACACAGATATACGGGACCTACTTTTTAACGCAGGTTCCGAACGGCTAATTTGGAGAGGTTACTAGGCAATTATACTCTTGGTAGGTTGCCATTACTTTCCAAGAGGAGGCGACTGCAAATATCTATTTGCCGAGACTCGGTCTCGAACCAGCGATCTTCGAGTCAGCGACCCAACACTCTAGCCACTGACCCACAGTCGCCCTGTTTTTTATTGTATATAAAATCATGAAACTTGTATTAATAACACAAACCGTTCGGGAGAAATTCTCTCTTTTTCAATGAAAAATTTGAAAAATATATTCGCTATAAAGGTAATTATAAAATAATTCTTATCTAATAATAGTATTTGTTGGAAGGTAAATGAAACCATTACATATATCCAAGAGCTCAAAAAACAAATAAAATATTTATAATAAATGACTGAAAATTTTTTGAAAGTCAAAAGTATTCGAAATTATAGTCTCTTCAAATAAAATTACCTATATATTCATTTATATATACTAAGTGTATTTTTATTTGTATTAAGCAGAGAAGACACTTTTTGATTTACTCTTAAAAAGTATACAATTTTCAGTTGAGGGTACTCTAGTCGAAAATCAGAGTTAACTATTTCTTAGCTCTGGTCATATATATATACCGGGTGAGTTTTTTATCTTGAGACAGTCTTATAACTCAAAAACAGTGCATTATTTGGAAAAAAGTTTCAAATAAAAGTTTGTTTATATCAAGGGGGAAACTAAACTACGCTATTGTTTGTCTACGTAGAACAAGCTTTCATCGGTATTTTAAGGTCAAGTTCAGTTTTTTAAATAGAACCCTATATTTTTCTATACGTCTACTTAATCTACAAAAAAAAACTGAACAACTTTCATAAGAACTATTCTTTTATACGACATCAAATAAACAAAATACATGAATCAATTAGATCTCAAAAAAATTCTTAATAATTATTTTTAACAATTATTTAACTTAATTATCAAGTAATAATGATTAAATAATTAATTATTAAATAAATAATTTAATAATAATTAATAATTTAATAACTTTTTGACACTGGTCTGTGACATTCCAGAGTGTGTCAGAGGTCTTCTGGATGAATCCCAGTTCCAAATTCCGTATTTTGCCCCATCCAGTTTCTTCGTAGCCTTTACACTTCCTGTTTTTTACAACACAATAAAATGAAGCTCGTGAGGGTGTATCCCTGTCAGGCCATTCATTTCAATGGCAGCCCCATAACACTTGTTCCACATTCACCGCACAAATTAAGACCATTTTAATTCTGTCTTCAACAAAAAATGCTTCATTTTTATTATGATAATCTATATATATAAAAGCCATTGTCATGTCATGTGGCGCATCAAAGAACGATGTGGTGAGAAAAAGCAACTAATAGTTAGATTGTCAAATTTTTCAAATAAAATATCTCTATATTCTCTATCTATAATATCTCTATATATTAATATTAATATATTCCTCTATATAGCTTAGAATATTAGATTTACGGCGTGTCTCATTTGAAATTTTAAAATATATATTATATTTAAAATATATATTATACCGGGGAAATTAATTTTTTTTTGAATTTAAGAAAAATATAAATTCTTGAAATTTTAGCAGTCAAATTAATTTTAAAATATAATATATATATTATATATATTTAATTTACAATATAAGTTTTAATGAGATATGATTTAATGGAATAATGAGAATAATTCTTATTAGTTGAATAAAAGATTTCACTGTCGATGGTAACAGAATTGTTTTTATTTTAGGTTAAAAAATAAAATAAAATGAGAGAGTCTTCTGTTTTTTAATAATTTTTAATAATTTTAATAATTAAAAACAAATTGAGTAGCGGTGACGATAACTTGGCCGATGATAATGTAAATATTCCTTTAACATTCGTAGAGGATAAAAATATTATAAGTGCAATTTATGGTTCCTCTATTAATGAGCATGATGTAGAAGAGCTGTCAATGAAGATAATTGTAACATGTAAGAATAAAGATGCCTTGGCACTAAATAACAAAATAATCGACCTGCTACCAACAAATGTTAAAATTTATAAGAGTGCTGATTCCATTATCACTGATAATCCTGAAAATCACAATACTTACCCCATTGAGTTTTTAAACGCACAAACTCCCTCAGGGATGCCACCACACATTCTTCATTTGAAAAGTGGTGGCTTGATCATGCTAATTAGAAATTTAAACGCTAAAAAGGGTCTCTGCAATGGCACACGACTGATAGTTAAGGAGCTATATACTAATTTTATTAAAGCAGAAATACTAACCGGTACTCGCAAAGGCGATGTGGTATTTTTACCTAGAATTAATATTGCACCAACTGACACGGATCTCCCGTTCACACTCAAGAGACGACAGTTCCCCATCATCCCGGCCTTTGTCATAACAATAAATAAAGCACAAGGACAGTCTTTCAACAATGTGGGAATTTACTTGAAAGAGCCAGTTTTTTCACATGGCCAGTTATACGTTGCACTCACAAGGACGAGGTATAAGGAAAATTTGAAAATTTATATTCAAGATGGCGAGGCACAGGGCCATTTATCGAACAACGAAAATGTTTATACAAAAAATGTTGTTTATGAGGAAATATTCTGTTGACCCGGCTACAATAATATGTTTTTTTAACTTTATTCCCTTATCAATTGTTAGATGTTGAGTGTATGGTCGTATATTTATGTTATTTGTGTTTGTTTATTTGTTTTAATATAACTCTAATAAAGTTTTTTTTAATGTTTTTTTCGCCTTTTTTTATCGATTCTCATCATTCAACAAATTACTTTTCATTTCAAGTTATTATAGACGGCTAATAGCCATATCTCGAGACGCTGCCCGCCAGGGCTACCAGCTCGGAGCACGCCTGGTACTGCTATCTTACCTTAATATAATAATGAAATAGGTTTCCAACCGATCGGGAACTTCGAGAGAAATGGTTGTATGCTCTAATAAAGTATTTATAAAGCATTTACTGATATTTTTTAATCTTTCTTTGATCAAAATTCATTATTCAAAAAAATATTTTTTTCAAAACATATAATTACGGACAGCTAATAATCACATCTCGAGACGCTGCCCGCCAGGGCCACCTGCCCGGAGGGCCGAGCGGTGCCGGGCGTGCCGTAGGCACGCCGGGTACTGCTCGTACAATATAACTACCTACTGGATTGACTCGAGAAATAAACTTTTTTAAACTCAAGAATTTTAACTAGTTCTATATAGTAGAAAATAATCTCTTAAATCTATGTATAACGAAGGTTTAATATCATTATAAACACTTATTTTCATTGTTGTGACTTTTCGATTTAATGATTATTTATTTAATCATAATTATTTGATAATTAAGTTGAATAAATGTTAAAAATAATTATTAAGAATTTTTTTTGAGATCTAATGGATTCATGTATTTTGTTTATTTGATGTCGTATAAAAAAATAGTACATATGAAAGTTGTTCAGTTTTTTTTGTAGATTAAGTAGACGTTTAGAAAAATATAGCGTCCTATTTAAAAAACAGAACTTGACCTTGAAATACCCATGGAAGCTTGTTCTATGTCGACAAACAATATCGTAGTTTAGTTTCCCCTTTGATATAAACAAACTTTTATTTGAAACTTTTTTCCAAATAATGCACTGTTTTTGAGTTATAAGACTGTCTCAAGATAAAAAACTCACCCGGTATATATATGTGCGGGATCACCTAGTATTATTAGTCCATTAATCTGTTGATCCAGTCTTTATAAAAATTTAATATTCCTACCCTGATCCACAAAATCAGTATCGCAATTATTTTCGATTGGAGAAGGAGATTGATGATGAAGCGGTGGACCTGAGACCGAAGCCCTTCCATGGAGAATTGCAGCAGAAGGTGGAGGGGTTGTTGAAGTCGAATCTTGAAGGGATTTCGAGGTCCTAAAGGGCGGAGGCATGATCCGATGCTTTCTCGAAGGAATCGGAGACGCCGAGGTATTGACTGCGCAAAGTTGCGGGGTTAATCCGTTTCCATTCGAGATGGCCGTCTCCTCTCCATTTGAAGACGGTGAAGCTACTCCAATCACATGGGATATACACTCATCTATTTGATTTTTTAATGTCTAAAAAAAAATAACAATAATAATTTTATATTAAGTCATATTAAATAAGCTGATGTGGCCATCCACTTGACTTTACCATACAACCTGGCCCCTCACTTATATTTAAAATTTAATCAAATTATTTATAATCATGTAGGAGAGGGGCTTAGTTTTTGTATTTTTAGACTCCTGGGGGCCCACTAATTATGTATACAAAATTTGGATGAGTTTGGTAAATGGCCAAGATTTTCATTTTTTGACCCCCCCTCCTTCCCCATTTTGGGTGGGTAGTTTTTGCATTTTTAGACTTCTGGGATCCCACTGATTATGTATACAAAATCTGGTTGAGTTTGCTCAAATAACCTAGATTTTTAATTTTTAACTCCCCTCCACCCCCCATTAATTTTGGGTCGATATGCACCAAAATCTAATCAGCTCTTAATCTCAATGGACCAAAACTACCTATGAAATTTGGTTTCGATATTCACACTAGTTTTTGAGCTAGCTCGTCCACAAAAATAACTAACTAACTAACCGACATTTTGACAAAACAATTATTATCTCGAAAAATATAATTTTTTCGACCCCTTATTACTTAATACTTTTTTAAAGGGAATCTAATTTACTATCAAAATAAATAAATATATATAGGGTGTTCCATTAAGAAATATAAAGTAACATATTGTTGAGCTTAAACGGAGCACCCTGTATACAAATGCATATGGTACGTATCTAGATAGACAATAATATATCATATAAATTATATTTGAAGAGTTTTTCTCTCAGACTTAAAATAAAAGAGTTAGAAGAGTTATAAAGAGAGGGCAGACCGATGAATCACCTTGTATATATTATAACGAATATAAATATATGTCACAACAATCATTTGTTAAGTGGCCGGGTTGATTTACCAACAAAACTAATTTTCCTATATCTAATAGCATAATTGAACCCATGAGAATCAAATATTTATAATTAAAAAAAGACTGATGATGAAGCTCAAACCTTCAAAACTATATAGTCTCTAACAAATAAATTTATTGATATATATGTATAAATGAATATGTTTATTTGTATCGAGCAGAGGACAACCTCATTGATTTCTCTATTTAGTGAATCAACAACTCTGCTACTCTCGGGAAAACAAAAGCTTTTTAATTAAGTTATATTCACTTGAAATTCTTCATTGTTTAAACAGGCGGTATTTTGTGGTTCACAAACAGTCATTAAGAAGTCCAGTCCTTGATTAGCCCATCTGGGTCTCAACCCTCGACCCCGATCACAGCGGTCCTTAACAAAACGCATCCACAGGCTGGCGAAACAAATCATCCTTCGAGAAAGACTCGCTCGAGAATGACCAGTTACCAATCGGTAAGCTTCTTTAAGATACTGAAAAAAAAATATTATTAATTTAAAAAAAAATGCATATTTTATTTCATATATCATAGAAATGGGTGAATGAAATGTACCTCAAATCCAAACTTGTAGCCTAAATGAATAACCTCCCGACATCGGGACTGGAGTGCTGCGCGGTCGATATCGTCTAGCTCAGTCATCTCTCGTACATCACATATATATTCAATTGTCAATAAAGATTCTCGAATATCTTTTCCCAGACCAAGAGCGTTAGTCTAAAATCAAAAAAAATATAAATTAATCAAGTTATTAAATTCAAGGGAATAATTTATATCAAATTCAGATAGGAGTAATTGATGTAAAATGAAAATTTCATAAAAA
This sequence comes from Forficula auricularia, assembly GCA_024734495.1. NCBI lineage: Eukaryota > Metazoa > Arthropoda > Insecta > Dermaptera > Forficulidae > Forficula > Forficula auricularia. The sequence continues at coordinate 9,384,088 of JALMQS010000055.1, read as the reverse complement.
TAAAAAACACTTGGAATAAATAAAATAAATAAAAAAAAATAAATAATATAAAATTAAATAATAATAAAAAATAAAATAAAATAAATAATGAAATAAAATAATAATAAAATAAAATAAATAATAAATAATAAAATAAATAATATAAAAAAATAAATAAAAAAAACACAAGCAGAGATTAGGTGAGGTAGAGAAAGGTCATACCATCCTTGTTAAGGTTTTAACCAGGTTTCCTTAACAACTTATGGCAAATGCCGGGATGGCTAATGCGTCGCTTGCTCCAGGTATCGGGTTTTTGTGCGGAATTTTTAAATTACGTTTTGTCTTTTGATGGAAATCTATGGTCATGTTATTTGTTAATGAGCATACATTTCTATTTTTTTTTTTTTTTTACTTGTTTATTATTTGTTAAATTGTTGTAATTAATTTGTATTGATGTTTATTAATGTATTGTAGCTAGATTGTATTGATGTTTATTAATGTATTGTAGCTAGATTGTACTGATGTTTGGAGGACCTAGCCACCGAGGACTTGTGCCTCTAAGCAGATCGAGGAATAAAGATTTATTTATTTATTTATTTAAATGGGTACTTTAGGTTCGCCGATTTGAACCAAATTAATATACTCCATAACTTAAGATTCAAATTTCATTCCTCGGTGATTTATTGTCTTAGAGATCAGGAGGCGTAGGATGCATACACGAATAAAAAATGATGTTTTATGCACTTCTGAGCTCTGAGGACTATAAATCAGTTTTTTTTGTTTTTTAACTTTTATGGCTATTGTATACATCAACTTAGAATTCACAAAGTTTAATCATCTTATGTTAAAAAATCTCAACGTGTAATCAAACTCCTTCGCTGTCAAATTGGATAATTATTATCGAACCAAAACGCTTTAATCCTCTCTCTCTCTAGAGGGTTGTCACCAACTTCCATGCGACCTATAACCTTTAGCTGTTTAAGACCCACATTCTCGGATACCTTCGACTCCTACCAGCCTATAAAAATCGCCCCCTCTTCTTCTTTTTCTTTTCACGATGGGAGGAGGCAGGGCCTTAGGGGATGCACCTTTTTATTGTATTTTCTTCCCGCATCAATATTGTTAAAAAAATAATATTCTATAAAATAGAAAGATATTGCTGCGAATGTATGTACATATATAGCATCGTGCGCGGAATAGACGTGTAATCTGGACAATTGGTAAGGTAGATAGAAGGAGAATGGAGGCCATTAAAATGTCATGCTCTTGATCAGAGGTCGGGGAACTTTTTTAGCTATTACCCCAAATATTTTTGCGTAGGTCGCTGTTACCCCTACATTATGAAAAGCAAAATAAATATACATATATTAAAAGAGAAAGAATTCAAACTTTAGGACAAATTCTAAGATTTTCGTAGAAATATCATTAAATTGCGATTTCAGAGGGGATTCATCCCCTCAGGAGTCGAACCTGAGAACTAATATGCTCACTGTAAAAACATATAGTAAATTTACATTTTTTTTAACAGTGTAACTACAATGTCATTCAGTCTAGCAGAGCATTGTACTCGTAAACTAAATAAGATTCAAACTTGAAATTAAATAAACTGCAACGGATCGTTGCTAAACTTTATCCAAATTCATTTGAAATATTAATATGTTCTTGAGTAAAGTACTTTAAAATATAATTTTACTAAAAACTTTATTTAACCTTTCTTGTGGTCCCCAAGGTACTTAATTAGGATATTAAATTTCATCAAAATTGGTTAAGTCATTTTCAAGATATTTAGAAAAAACTAAAAAAGTACCGAAATAAAATACTAATGTTTGTGGACCGATATGTACCAAAAATATGTGCTAAAATACTAGTAGTTTTTTGCGAAGATATCAGGTAACATAGACACACAAAAAAAAATCAGTCGAATTAAGAAACTCCTCCTTTTTTTAAGTCGGTTAAAAATCAGCTCGGGTTCAGATTAACCAATCTATTTTAAAAGAGAAAGAATTTAATCTTTAGAACTCTAGAAATATTATTAAATTGTGATATCAGAGGGGATTCATGCTACTCAAATAACTTTTAAGGTGTTGGTTCTAGGTGAAACATTTTTACCCAATTTTTTATTTATTGCTATTAAAAATTTGTTGTATTTAATTTTAGAGATTTTTTAAAATTTAAAAGCCTCTTATCTTGGATTTACAGTTTTGTTGCTTATCATGTTATTGCAATCAGGCGCGGATCCAGACCTCTGATTTGGGGGGGGGGGGGGGCGGTCGCCGGTATATAAGATCTACTTTTGATCTCGGAAGTGTGTCGCGGTCGAATTGTCCAAAGGGAGAGGGTCAGAGCCCCCCCCCCACATAGAACTTTATTTTCTTCAATTTTAAAATTTAATGTTATAAAAAAAAAAAATTAAATAAACATATAAAAAATGTTGATCTCCAATGCCCCATCGCCCCCCCTCCCCTGGATCCGCGCATGATTGCAATAAACTCTTGAATGGATTACACTATAATAATGATGATACTCATCAATTTATTAGACAAGAAACTTTTACTTATATTTTGTTTGTTTCTAATTTCTACTGTTAGTTATATTTTATTTTGTAAATAATAAAATGTAGATTTTACCTTGAGATCTGCTACTGCTTCATTAATTCTACAACAATTACTGATGTGATCAGAATCTGCTTCAAGATCCTTTCTTAGAGTCTTGGCAAAAGCAACGGCTTTCAACGCTCGTTCACGAGTTTGTGTTAGTAATGTTTGGAAGTCACGGCAATTTGAAAGAATTATTAGTCTGAAAAAAAAATGGTTTTTAATGAAAAGTGAAAAAATATAAAGTATTATACAAAAACCTCCCCCATCTATCATGTCACTAAAAGTTCGAAAATTATTTTACTTTACCATACAGGGTATGGTCAAGTATTGTAATCGTGCATGAAAAAAGTGTTTTTTTTTTGCTTCTTTTTTTTCGAAATATCTAAAAAACGGCTGAAACTATTTTGATTAAAACAATTGGGCGAAACCATGGCATTTCGGTCTACAAAAAAGCCTAATAAGTGAACATCGAAAAAATTATATTTTTCGAGATAATAATTGTTTTGTCAAAATGTCTGTTAGTCTGTGCGTTACCAAATTTTTGTGGACGAGCTAGCTCAAAAACTAGTGTGAATATCAAAACCAAATTTCAGTAGTTTTCATTGAGATTAAGAGCTGATTAGATTTTGGTGCATATCGATCCAAAATTAAGGGAGGGGGAGGAGGGGGGGTTAAAAATTAAAAATCTAGGCTCTTGTACCAAACTCAGCCAAATTTTGTATACATAATCAGTGGGACCCCAGAAGTCTAAAAATGCAAAAACTAACAGCCCAAAATGGGGGAGGGTCAGAAAATGAAAATCTAGGCCCATGTACCAACCACGAGCTAGCTCAAAAACTAGTGTGATTATCGAAACCAAATTTCCCACGTAGTTTTGGTGCATTGAGATTAAGAGCTGATTAAATTTTGGTGCATATCGACCCAAAATTAAGGGAGGTGGAGGGGGGCTTAAAAATTAAAAATCTAGGCCATTTGAGCAAACTCAACCAAATTTTGTATACGTAATCAGTGGGACCCCAGAAGTCTAAAAATGCAAAACTAACCGCCCAAAATGGGGGGGGGGGGGTGTAGGGTCAAAAAATAAAAATCTAGGTTCTTGTACCAAACTCAACCAAATTTTGTATACATAATTAGTGTGGCCCCAGGAGTCTAAAAATGCAAAAACTAACCCCCCTCCCCTACATGATTATAAATAATTTTATTAAATATTAAATATAAGTGAGGGGCCAGGTTGTATGGTAAAGTCAAGTGGTCACATCAAACACGTTAGCTTATTTTCTGATTCTAATGATATATATATATAAAAGTAATATACGTATTTTTTCGAGTTTCAAATTGCTTTACTAGCTTCGATATATACCTATATACAAATTAACAAGTTTGAACTAATAATTTTCTATGTCTATTTGATCATCGTATTGACTGACTATGTATTATCTCTTAATATATACATAGGTAAAGGTTTTAAAATTCAAAAAATTTCCTGCTGTAATTTTCGCAGTGAACAATGGTGGAAATGAATTGGGTTTCTTACTTGTAGGTGTTTCAACTTTAGATATATAGAATAAAGATATAAAAATACTTACTTTGGTGATTCAGTCTTATCAGATAAAGAAGTCATATCAACATTTTTAGTGAGATCCTCCACCATTGAGCACAACGCGTCTCCAATTACTCGTAAATTTGATGAAGCAATTTTACTAAAAAACAAAGACCATATTAAATTTTAGTAAATTAAAAATATATATATTATTTAGCTAAAGAGTTTAATATTTTTTTTAAAAACGATCTTTATACTTTATAACCCTTTGATGTTGCCCTTGGCGACTGACCGAAAAAACACTACTTTAACCCAATGAGCTTCGCTATGCTAAGATTTGGATAAAGTAAAATACATCTAAAAATAAATAATTTTCAATTAATTTTTGAAGGATTGTTTGAGCCGTGGAATAATATGAACTATGTATGAATAATTAAAATAGCACCTGAAACATTTAACTATGGATAGGTATTTGTAATGGGGAAAATTTCAAATAACTAGTGAAGATGTCCTTTTCAATAAATAAATATTGGATGATTGCCGCCACAAGATTTTATTAAATAATATTTATAATTATTATAAACTAAATCCGAATTTATCGACGAATAAACTATTTGTGGTTTATTAAACTCAAACTATATGCTAAATATCTAGTTCCTAACTTTAATAGTTTAAAAGGTACAGGCCTCAGACCGAGAAACATACAAGGAAGTCCTAAAGATAAGAGTAAATAAATATTATATTTAATATTGATTTACTATGAGTTAAGGATACTAGGTCACTTATTTCACATTAAAATTAAAAAATTAAAAGATATAAACATTTTTTCTTTTTCAATATATATATTTCGGGCTATCAACCCATCTTCAGGAATATTCTCCTGAAGCATGGTATCACTCCAGCCCTTTATAATATAAATAATTTATCCTCCCAATTAATAAATAATAAACTTGACAAAATTGATAAAATAAATAGATCTGGTGTATACAAATTAAATTGCAACGATTGCGAGGCAATTTATATTGGACAAACTGGACGATCTTTTAAAAAACGGCATAAAGAACATTTAGCTTCCCACAGACAATTAATAAGAAACCAGCCCATAAATCCAGATTCCACTTCCGCATTTGCTAATCATCTATATTCTTTAGACCATTTACCTTCACCTACTAATCCCACCCCTATTCATTTCGAAAGAAAAGGATTAAGATTGGATCTTCTTGAATCCACGGAAATAAAATATGCCTTGTCGAACGACGAAAATATTATCAATAATCAACTGGATGTAAAACAAAATATAATAATTGACCTTTTAATATCTAAGCGGAAAAATTACCCTCAACCTAGAGACACAAGTCAATGAACTTATCAACTTTCCTTTCATCTAAAGATGCCTATGTCAACAAACGCCAACCTGATATTCTTTCTTAACAATAGCTTAAGAGAAAGTGTCCTTTTAAAATAATTTAAAAATTCTTTCCCTCTGTTCAATAAACACATATATAACCTGTTATTCAATAAGTTGAATTAGTTACTTTCTGTACTTCCTGAAGATGGGTTGATAGCCCGAAATATATATATTGAAAAAGAAAAAAATTTTATATCTTTTAATTTTTTAATTTTAATGTGAAATAAGTGACCTAGTATCCTTAACTCATAGTAAATCAATATTAAATACAATATTTATTTACTCTTATCTTTATTAAAGATGTTTCACCTTGCACCAACACCACAATCTCTACTAATTAAGGAAGTCCTACCCTAAAAATTCGGTTCTTTACCGATTTTTGGCACAGACCCGGAAAAAGAAAATATTTTTCATGCTTAATTACCATATTTTAATAAAATTGAATAATTTGTATTATAAAATGAATCACCAGAAACTCTCCCCAGCACAGGAAGCCCCTCCTGGTATATGCGGAAATGTTCCTTTAACAAAATTCCATTCTTCTTCTAAAAGATTTTTTTGGAATGAATCTTGTTGCACCATTTGCACCCATTGTTTTAAATAATCTAAATAAACCTGAAATTAAAAATATTAAAATTCAATTTAAATTATATATTCCTTTATAATTTGAATACATAGCATTAGGATTCATTGAAATAAAATTTTTAGAAAAAAATTAATATAGAAAATATTTTAAATAAGCACTTACCTCGAGTAAACTTTTTATACTGTCATCAAATTCATTAACACCTTCTCGAAATTTCGTTAAACTTTCATCTTCACAATCCCATAAAGCTTTTTCAACTAAATCTAAATATCTTTCACGATAGAGAACCGCAATCATTAGGCCTTCTTTAAGTTCTCTCATTAACTAAAATAAAAATTAGAAATATTAAATGAAATTACATATTTATATAATGTAATTTCTTCAGTCTTCATATAAATATAAATAAGACGGCCAAGTGAGAGTCGAACAAAATGAGGGTACCGTACCTTATATCTAGAGACCGGATTTCTATGCAATTGCATATTTTGTTTGCCGCCACATACGACCCTTGGAATCAATTATCTATACAATTCATGCATCTAGGATACTGTGGGTTAAATTTTATACTGCATATTTTTGCATATTTGAGTAATATTGCATAAAATTGCATATTTGAAGGATTTTTTTGTCAAATATTGTATATTCTCGCAAAATACAGATTTTTAAAAGTAAATTTTCGAAGAAAGAATGAAAAAATTTATTTGCATAATTTTATTAGTTGGTGAGGATGTTCAAGCGGGAGGCCCGGGTTCGAGCGTTGCTTGCATATAAAATTTCGACCGGCTGAAACTCGGCTCCTTCACTAACACTACTAACACTTTACCGATGTGCTGTCTAAAGGGACTGTGTCTCTGGGGACAATAAATAAATAAAAAAATATTAAATTTCTTCCAGAACTTAAGTGACTTGATTTAAATTTTTCGTTAAATTGAAGGGTTGGTTTAATTCAAAATAGTTTCTAGTTCAGTGATAAACGTTTTTATAAATTGTTGCTATATATATGTATGTGTGTGATTGTAATAAATTGTGTGATGTATCTATATTGAAGATTTAAGAATGAATGTTTCATGTGAAATGACAAATTCCGGTTCTTGAACGAGATAACTACTGAGGATGGTCGACCAGTGGTGACCGAAACTGTATAGTTATCAATTAAATAATTCTAATAGTTATTAAAATTATTGTTTTATTATATTTGTGACAAAACCAACCCTTCAATTTAACGAAAAAAATAAAAAAATATATATATATAAATAGATAGGTACAATATAATGAGAATTTTGTGCAATTTTTTACAGAATAAAAGTACATATTTGACACTTGGTGTATAGCTTAATTTATCAGTTTATTTCTTCCATACCACTCCTTAAAATTATACTCTTTTTGTCTTTAATTTTAATTTTTTAGTGCATTAAAAAAATTTATTTTTTCATTTTTTTGTTGCATATATTTGCATATTTCACCGTATTCTGCATATTACTTGCATATTTCAGCCTTTTTAACTGCATATTTTATGGCATATTTTGACAGTTTTTACTGCATTAAAATCCGGTCTCTACTTATACCTTCCAAAATATTCAAGATATCCTCATCGATATCCACTTAATTCAAGATATCATTTAGTTCTTATTCTTTGAGTGAAAATTTTTGGACTTTTTTTTAATTTCAAGTTCAGTTATTTCTAAAGGCTGACAGGAACAAAAATCATGACACTCTCTCACCGTCATTTTAAAACAGAATACATTTTTAAAAACTGTTATATATATATATGTGAAGACTGATGAAAAGAATATTATATTCACTACCAATCAAAAATCAATTACTAGATAATTTTATATTCATAAAGATAAATTTAATACATTTTATTCTTACCTGTCTAATACTAAGAATTGAAGGCTGCTCCGGTTTTTGTTCTAGTCTCATCCGAATAAATTCATGAATGAAATCAAGTGGAATGCGTGATAAAAAAAGATACCAAGATCTGAAAAAAGTTGATTTTATTTTAATGATAAAGTAAACAAATTTAAAATTTACTACACTACTTTTGCTAGGACGATGTTAGAAAACGTAAGGTTTACGGTTGTAACCGTTACTTTTCAGGTGCATTAAATTGATAAAATTTGTTAGTTGCATCTACGCCTTTTATTAGACTAATAGTGAGAAAGTTTATTGATTTTATAGAGAAAAAAATTATCATTAGAATTAATTCCGCGAATCTTGGCTTAGAGCCGTAGGTCTTAATCTTTTCTAACTCAAGGAGCACTTTTAATTTTGGTAAAAATCGTGGAACCCCAAAATCAGAGGGCCATAAAACTAACAATAAAAATAGGCAAAAATTTAATTTTTATTATGCAGATTAAGCAGATTTCATAAAAAGTAAAAAAAATTAGTAGCTAAGTTTAATTAGTTCTAAGCGAGTGGTGAACCGCGACCTAATATCGTGTAAGCCCACTTCCACTTTCATTTCAAATTAGAAGACAATAGATGAAGGGGAATTATCTAATGCAGCGGTGCCCAACCTACGGCCCGCGAAAAGGCTCAATCTGCCCCGCGAGCGAGTTGACACTAAATGTGTATTTTTTGTAAAATATCTAAAAAAAATTATAAATCATATGGATAATTAAAATCAAACATTTCTACATTTTTTTATGTACATCAATATTTTTAGTGTCACTGACAATCTTGTAAAAATATAGTTCAAATTGCGCAGCACAAACGCGCCATTACAAGATCTTTTTCGCGAGAAAGATTTTTATGCAGCGTTAGACTGTTATCCTAATTTGAGGAAATTTGGAATGAAAATGACGACGGGGTTTGAAGTACATATATTTGTGAACAAACATTTTCTACTTTAAAAAGAGCTAAACCAGCGTCTCGCGCTCGGCTTTCAGATGATCACCTTCATTCCATATTAGGGAGAAACGTTACCCAACTTGAACCAAATATTCAAAAATTAGTTTCTGAAAAGCAACATCAGACTTCACATTAATAAATCGTGACTACAGATTTTGTCTTTTTTTTAATCTTAACCCAAATTTATGATTTCGTTTAATTCAGGTATGAGCAATCTTTTAAATGTATTCAAATTACAAGTTGATTAAAAAACTAGATATCTTCCCAGGTAACCACAATATCCTAAGAATATTCCAAGGATATTCTAAGGACATTTAAATCTTCTTAGAATATTCTGAGGATATTGTGTGTTACCTGGGTCAATTATAAAGAATCCGGCCCGCGGACAAAAAAGGGTTGGGCACCACTGAACTAATGAATTCCAAAATAATTCCACATAATTCCAAAGACATGTACACCTAATTCCAATCGCGGTTTACCCCTCGGTTCTAAGCTAGGACGGATGAACAGACAAACCAACCTAAGTAGCACAAAGTTTGAAACTATAATATATAGTAACTAGATAGACACTATACAGATCTCGGGAATGTATATAGTCTCTATATAGTTACTATAAAATTTCAAACTTTCTGCTATTATGGAAATATAATAGTAAATCAAAGAGCCTGTCTCTTGCTTGATGAAAATAAATAAAGAGTATTCGTTAAAAATGTGAATAATCCACCTACAAATTCATTCAAGGTGAAAAAAACATCAAATAAAATATTTATAAACAAAAAAGTGAATATGAATTCCAAGCTTTCGAAACTATGAATTTACTATAATGCTCGTTCAAAGTAGGTGATCCATCCGAATGTCTAGCGGGCTATACGCAAAATGACGCTGGATTGTAGCTAAGTGGATCACATCTTTTCTTCCTCTGGTCCAGATTTAAGACTGCACAGACTTTAATAGCATAATCCGCAATAGTCTTGTGATAAAATATCTTTTTCAAATAAAGCGGCCAAAACACTTCTCATTGATAGGTCAATTGTACTTGTTATATCAGTTAGAAAGAATTATAAAATTTAAGTAGTTTTCTAGTTAGTACGAGGGGGGGGGGATACTCTTTTATAATTTCAACATTCGAAGCATGTTCACGGAGCACCGATTAAGAACATAAATTAAAATAAAAAAAAATAAAAAAAAAATATTGTTCTCTGCCTTCTGAATAAAATTAGTGAGAATTTTTTAAAATAGCCCAACACACTAACCAGAGTTATCCTTTTTGAGCAATGTATTAACTAGAAAGAGCCTGAATTAGTAATGTGAAGCAAAAAATCTATGAAAATGAATATTTTCAAGGTTTAGCCGAAATATTATAGAAAACTAAGTTGAATTAATTAATATTAATAGTTTATCGGAAGAGCAGTAAGAAAAGAAATACTTATTATAAAAGACATAATATATAGTCACCTATAGGAAGGTAAGCCCAATGCTTTGGCTTCTTCGCTCCAAAATCCATATCTTTTCAATTCTTCTTCATTATTCTCCTGAATTGTAAGTTCAGAGCCTGACGAAGGAGACGACACTTCGCTACTTGAAGTTGTTGATGGTGATTTTTCAGAAGGCTTTTCTAATGAAAGTTTAGCTGAATGTAACACATAACGATACAATTTATCCAAAAAATTTAAAGACTTTCTTAATCCTTTGGTTTTTAATACGCTCTCGATATATTTCCTAGATTAAAATAAATAAATATTAATAATAGTACTTAAATGGAATATATCTATTTATCTATATGGAAATTATCCTATTTTATGAGTAGAGACCGAATTCCTATGCAATTGCATATTTTGTTTGCCGCCACATACGACCCAGGGGATCAATTATCTATCCGAATCATGCATCTAGGATACTGTGGGTTAAATTTTATACTGCATATTTTTGCATATTTGAGTAATATTGCACAAAAATTGCATATTTGAAGGATTTTTTGTCAAATATTGCCTATTTCGCGCCAAATACAGATTTTTTAAAAGTAAATTTTCGGAGAAAGAATGAAAAAAAATGAAGAAATATATATATATATATAAAGTTCCTTTAAATTTGCCCCCATTACATCTGAGGATGTGGAGCGCTCCTTTTCATCGTATAAATCAATTTTAAGTGACCGTAGACATAATAACCTGAAGATAATTTAGAAAAATACTTGTAAACATAAATTATTCACAATTACAATCAAATTTTAATTATTTTTGAGATCCTTTGTTAATTATTTCTTTATTATTATTATTATTATTTTTTAATGGCCTTCGGTAACTATAGCCCATTTTGGCCATTGAGTGATCGTGTGTGTGTGGGTGTAAATTAGTGTAGTGATCAGATTATAGCAGGAGAAATATTTGCATTATTTTATTAGTTTATTATTTGTACGTCAATAAGTCAAGCTTGTTAATATAAAAAAATAAAAGTAATACTATACAATGGGTGTCTATTAAATAAAACTAGCCCCCCCCCAACACTCCGTATTTTTTCGATCACATTTTTTGAAACATTATTATGTTGATTTTATTCAAGAGCACCTATTATTTCTTTGAGCTTAAAGATTTTTTAATATTTTAAATATAATGAGAATTTTATGAAATTTTTTACTCAATAAAAGTATATATTTGACACTTGGTGTCTATAGCTTACTTTATCATTTTATTTCTTTCATAGCACTCCTTCAAATATATAGTCTTTTTGTCTTCAATTTTAATTTTTTAGTACATAAAAAAATTTATTTTGTCAATTTTTACTGCGTATATTTGCATATTTCAACTTATTCTGCATATTACTTGCATATTTCAGTCTTTTTAACTGCATATTTTACTTGGCATATTTTGGCTGCATAAAAATCCGGTCTCTATTTAAGAGTTATTTTCTTGTCCCAGGGAGGGAAAGAGTTTTTATTTTACATCGATGAATCTACTCTTACACTAGGAAATAACTCATAAAAGTGGGATAATTTCCTTATAAATAAATATTGTAAAATATTATAGAATAAATTAAAACAAGAAGGAATAATTTTTACCTGTATGGATTTGAAGGGCAGGTTTGTTTCATGAATACAGACATAGGAACAACGTTATAGAAATCAATGTGTCCCTCGTCCATGCTTGAATTTCCAGAATCTGACCAGGCGCTGCTACTCTGTTGTGACGAAGCAGTGGAATTATTGGAATCGGAAGGACTACCTCCAATATCAGATTCAAAATGAACAGATAGATTTCTATTTGACCGAGATTTTTTTCCATTCTCAACAGAACCGCTTCTAAAATAAAACAAAAAAAAAACAATTCAAATTAATAACAAAGCCAAATTCGATTCAATATGAAAAATTCTTTAAAATAGAAACTTTATTAATAATTAAATTGAAAGTTTCTTTTTGCAGAGAGTAGCAGAATTTTTATATATTGAAGGAAACAATAAAAGAGTGTGATAAATTGAAAATTTATAATTCCAGCATAAGACACACTCTTTTATTGTTCCCTTCAATTATTAATAATTGGTAATTTTTTGAATGAACAGACTATTGGATGTTTTTGGAGATATACAGGAGTTTTTTTTAAATAAAGTAGACATATATAAAATATAGAATAGTATTTATTTAAGTGCTTATTAGAAAGGGGTCAGGTGAAGTGAATAAGATCTCAACCAAAACATTCTGTGTAAAAACAGGCCAAATTCGAAAAAGTAGTGAAATCTAGGAGGGGTAGTCAAGTTATATTCGTGAAGAATAATTAAGTTGAGAGATCTATTATTTTTTCAGATTAATTATTCTTGGCGAATTTAACTTGGCTACACACTAGATTTCACTACTTTTTCGAACTTGGCCTGTTTTTTCACAGAATGTTTTGGTTGAGATTTCTCTTATTTTTTGTAAGCTATGAGGAAGCCCAATAGACTAGAATTTGTATTTTTGCCCCCCCCCCCATTTTGGGTGGTTAGTTTTGCATTCTAGCCTTCTGGGGCCCACAGAATATGTATACAAAATTTGGTCGAGTTTGGTCCAACAGGCTAGAATTATTCATTTATGACCCCCCCCAGGATAGATATAGTATAAAATGATATTTTTAGTATATTAATGAAAAATAATTACCTGCTGAAAAAGAAATCATGATGACTGAAATCATCAGTACTCCCATGAATGGAAGCGGTTCCTATGCCTGAAGACGACGACCCAGACCAACGGTCATCGATCGGATCGTTTATTCGATGTTCTCCAGGAAAGAGAAGTGACCGAAAACCGCATTTCGGGAATGTTAATAATTTACTTAAAATGAGTAATTTGAGTCGGTGATGTTTTGTCATATTGTACCATAAACACATTGCCTAAAAGAATAAAAAAATAATTAATCAATTAATTAATGCAATTTTTAATTGAAAGATTTTGTTCTGCCTAGAGTAGCGGAGTTGTTGATGCATAAAGAGAAATTAGTTTGTCCTGTGCTTGATGTAAATGAACATATACCAAATATATCTACTCTTATTAAAAGAGCAAAATTGTTTATATATATATTTGTATCATTGTTCGATTTTGAAAACGGCTCTACCGATTTTGATGAATCAAATTCTATTAACAAGTTTTGAGGATGATAAAGCGATCTGGCTAGGTCTGGACCTCGACAAATTTAATCTTAATTGATCTTTTCTTAATTAAAGTAATTATTGATAGATGAAAATCTCAATAAAAAAGTTTGTTTACATTTTTTTCAATTATCTTTTATTTTTAATTGGTTTTTTAATTTTAAAACCCACTATTAGGTTATAGCAAATATTAATATATATATTAAAATTAGGTATTTTTTGTTTGTTTTTAATTAACAGGTGTCTAAATCATAACAAAATAGGTGTATACGAGTAAACAAATATACACATAAAAGAAAAGGGAAAGTGGACCATTAGAAAGCTAAAAATACAAAAACTGGGTGCGGGATGGGCTGCATGTGGGAGGTGCAGGAGGTGGGGTGCAGTTGTGGGGGATCCGGGGGTGGGAGGAGCGGTTGGGGTGGAGCGGTGTAGTGGTGGGGGACAGGGGTTACCGTGCATCGCTCTATGGTTTCAGGTACTACTATATATAATTATGTTTCTTTGATACTATAGTTTCTAAGGTTTTGAACTTCATCATCAGTCTTTTAATTATGATTTTATTTGTTATTTCTCATGGGTTCAAATACCAGATTGGATGTAGGTAAATTCGCTTAATAGTAAGAAGTTCACACATTCGTTTGTTATGTGACCTACTTGTTATTACGACCAAGCAAATTTACCTATATTAAAACTGTTAATAAGGGGAGTGGGGGGGGTCCACAAACCTATAAGGGACTAGTGAGACTACCGTGAGACAAGGAAAATTTCCCTAAAGGATCAAAGAAAAATTCTTTATCCTTTTTTTTATTTAAATAATTAAAAGTAATAACAAAATAATGTAATACCATAATCATGTTATGTTTTTTGTAATTAAATACATCTTAAAAATTTATAAGGGTTCCATGAGGGTTCTTGCGGGAGAGACCCAGGAAAAACTCTTTAGCCGCTGAATTGAGCCTATGAGAAATAACAGATAAAATTATAATGAAGTACAAAACTGATGATGAAGTACAAAACTTTCGAAACTATACTCTCAAACAAATAAATTATATACATATATAGATATTTATATTTGGTAGGCCTATATCTTATCTTATATTATTAAATGAGCAAATCTTGTATACAATATAAATATCCAATCGGGTTCTCGAAAACAGCTCTAACGATTTGGATGAAATTCACGGGTTGGGGGGGGGGTATATTATATATATATAATATATATTATATTTACATTTTTATTCAATTTCCTTTTAATTATTAATTGTTTTTTAATTTTAAATTTCACTAATAGTAGATCATTACAAATATTATTATTTAGACAATTAAATTGATTAAAAATCGATAGGATGGAATTGGAATAATTATCGAAAAAGAGGTTTTTTATTTAAATAGTTTTTTCCTCTTATTAATAACAAGGACTAAAAAAGATGATCAAGGACACTCGATGGTGGGGGTCAGAAACTCAAATACAATGTATACATTAATTAATGTAAAATAATTGGTTTAATAAATTAGATTAAAAATCGAGTTTTAAATCCCACAAACTTATTTTTTCTATATTAGAATTTGTCAATTTAATTGATGAGCTCAAAAATTGTTATTTAATTAAAAAAAAATTTTTTATTTATTTTTATTGTCATCGGGAACAAAGCCCATTTAGACAGCACATAAGGAAAGTGAAAAAAAATATTATACGGTATTTATTTATATACCTGTATATACACATAATCTGTGGGCCACTACAAGGCTTGAAACGCAAAAACTGGGTGAGGGGGCAGGGGCGATGGTGGAGGTGATGGTGGGGGGAGATGTGGTGGGTGCAGTGGTGGAGGGGTACGGGAGGTGGAGTGAAGTGGTGGTGGTCCAGGGGCGAGGGGGGAGTTCGGGGATTAATATATAGCTTTTAACTGAATCAAAAAGTTACCGAGCATCGCTCGGTGGGCAGGGACTATACGTTATACATATTTATATGTTCATTTAGATCAAGAAGAAGACAACCTCATTGATTTCTCTTTATAAAACAATTTTTAATAAAATTTTCTAAAATTATGCAATATAGTTTACCTTCACTCGGCCTACAAAAGAAGCAGATCTGTAAAGCGGATGCTGTGAGCCAAAAGCTTTACTTGATGGATAAAGAGCTTCAGCTGCCTCAAGACGAGTCATCAAATGTTCTACTTCACACAAAGCAGTGTTTTGCGCTTCCAAATAAGTCTTACAAAAAATAGATAAGCACCCTTCTCTAGAGCACGGGGTAGCGCGGGGTCCGTGGTCACAAGTCAAATCTTTGGCTGTAAATCTGTTTAAAAATAAAAGAATAGGTTATTATAAAATAAGATATAGCCTAGTCCAAGTAGACTTTATAATTAAATTCCAGATAGATGGAGCCTACTATATATCAATAGAGAAAATTTTTCTGATTAACATATCAAAATACTTAATTCTAAAAAAATCAAATAAAATGCACTAAAAGGTATAAAATAATTATCTAATTTAGTTACAACTAATCGACGAAAAATTAAAATGAAATCACTCTTTGAAGTCGGTGCCAAAAATATACATTTTATGAATTGAACTCGACGGATCTTTCTTAGTACGTTTGGCGGGTACGCTCGCTTATATAGTTTGTTTGGCACCTACTTCAAAAAGTGATTTCATGTTAATATTTCGTCGATTAGTTGTAACTAAATTAGATAATTATTTTATACCTTTTAGTGCATTTTATTTGATTTTTGTGTTCTTATTATTTTATTTGTTGCATTTAATTTTTTTGAAGTCGGTTTTATTTTTTTTTATAAATATTATTTTTATTTTTCTCTTTTTAATGATGTTATTAATAGTGACTTAATATATCGTAATAACGCATCTCGTAAGAGAAAGCGCCGCGCGAATGAACCAGAAATTTATAATAAAATTTAATTCATAAATAAAGAAATTCTCTCGAAACATTTGCTGGTTTTAAATGAATGTTTTCAGTTTTTTTTTTTTATAAAAGATTTTATTTATTATAATTTTAATTATTTGCTCATAAGAATTGGAGATTTACGTTATTTCGTCATTGATCATATCATCAGAACTTGAGGAAATTAATATGGGACCACCCCTAAGGTACCCCCTTTCCAATAAAAAAAGAAATCGGTCCAAACAAACAAAAAGTTCTCGCTAAACATACATAAAATAAATAAATAAATAAATAGTTAGTTGTATTGACTATCTTGGAGCTATACTGATATCCATAAGCAGAAAGAATCATTAAAATCGGTTCATAAACAAAGAAGTTATGCCTGAACAAACATAGCAAAAAAGGTCCAATACCAATGAAAAAAAAAACGGGATCAATCGGAAACTATACTGAACCCAATGCAAAAAAAATCATTAAAATCGGTTCACACAAAAAAAAAAAAAAAAATCAGTCGAATTGAGAACCTCCTCCTTTTTTGAAGTCGGTTGAATAAATAGTTTAAATAAATAAAAACTATCAACAATTCATGTATTATTGACTTTAATTATCAGTATCTTCTATTTATTTATCCAATCGACAAACTAAAAATATAATTTTAAAGAGAAATGTTTTTTCTATAAATAACAGGACCAAATATGCTACAATAAATAGTATTTCAATACATTGTTAAAGTTTTTCAAGTAATTACTTCATGATAGTTTTTTTTTAATTATTTAAACTATTTACTGTTAATTTTAAAATTAAAAGGTTAACCAGAAAAATGTTATCTTTCGAATGGTATAGGTTTTATTCATCATAGTATAATTTGTGTGTCATCAAATATAAATGAATTAATAAAGTAAAGGGTGTGTAGTTTCACAGTGAATGAAATAAAACTCAAAGAGATTTATACAAACTCAATATATTTCGGATTATTAGTCCATCATCAGGAGTTTACAGATTAAAACAGTTTTAAGCTGTACACTCCTGATGATGGACTAATAATCCGAAATATATTGAGTTTGTATAAACCTCTTTGAGTTTTATTTCATTCACTGTGAAACTACCACCCTACTCTATTAATTAATATCATGTTTCACCTAAAACCTACACCACTTTCTCTAAGTAAAAAAATATATATATATATATATATATAAATGATTTCTAGTTTTACTGGGATAATAAAAAAATATTTATATTAAATTTAGTGGATATTGATGAGGAAGTCCAAAAAAAATAAGATATTTTATACTATATTTCCATTCACAAACCGACGTTTCGGAGGCTATTCCCTCCTTCTTCAGGGTTTTGAAAAGTCAGTGAAGGAAATCCAATGCGGCATTCCCCTCTGTCTCCTCTTTCAGTGGCAGTAACAATAATATATTGTATTTCATTCTCAGCAGAATTATAATTATATACTACTAAAATGGTAACAACCCATTTTCGCACATTGTTGAACAAAGAATCAAATTTAGAGGTATGTTTTTTTATGCATAGTAGAGTTAAAAAATCTTAAACCTGAACTTTTTCAAAAATTATTAATTTAATAACTTAAAAATAGGAAAGAGATTAACCAGTCAAGCCAAATATAGAATAGATTTCGTAAAAATTAGTTTATTTTTCATATTTAAAGAGAAGTTGGCTTAAGCCGGGATTATCTAAAGTCATTCGTGGTATATGAGCTTTAAGGCCCAGTTCTGAATATAGTCAGGGGAATGAGATTAGCCAGGGTCCAAACACCCTCATATAACAAAATAGAACAGTATGATTGGCGATGGACCTTAGAAGGGATAGAAAACGGACAATCATATGAAACGTCGTCTCCACCCACCACGACGACACGATCGGAAAGGCATAAAAAGACTGACACGAAGAAATATTTCTCTCTATTATTTTATCCAGCTCTTACCTTACATCTCTATATATTATACCTCTACCTATATTATTCTATTACATTATCCAGCGCTATTACTCTATCTTCTTTACATTATATTCTCCACTCTCTATTACTCGATCTCACGAGTATATTTCTTCTTCCTGGAGTCGTTTTTACGGGCATTCTCATTCATCCACTTGCGAGCCCCTCCATTGGCACTTCTATCATTAGCACGATAGCTAATTGGATAGCACGGACAAGAATACCTGTCCGGCTCTCGTGAAGACACCACGGAAGCTGATCAAAAAGGCGAGACTCCAGGCCCGTTACACACTCTTCGACGTGGCAGTCTACGGAACCTGAGCGAGAGGGAGTGCGGCACAGCTAGCGCTGTTGAAGTATTTGAACCAGTCGGCACACTTCAAGAGCAAACGTAATCAATCATAATTTCTTTGAACGATCTCCGTTCACCCTTTAAAGCCATCCAATCATTTAATTCTTTCTGACTGTTAAATTCACCAAGGACCTCAATAAATTATATACTATAAATTGAATTCTTGATTATCTTTCACTGTTAAGAAAATTTCCCCATTCTCCTTTGCAGCTAGAATTCATTTAAGTATTTTTATTTTATTTTTGCCTATTTAGAATTATTTTTTTATTTTTTTTGTAAATTCATTGCATCAGATTAACTTCAGTAACGTAGAATTTGAACATAAGAGTAAATTCAGTAGTTTATCAAACTAGTACAACGAGATACACTGAGTTACACCACCACCACCACGTCTATAAAGGTTAGTATTCTCACACTCAGGAATATTCCCCTTAAACGTCCCCTTACCAAACTAATTTCCAGACCCCTCCAACCACATACCCTCCCTAACCCCATTGAATGGTGGAGGTGCTGGGATTTGAAAATCTAAGCCATCCTATCCCACAGATATCCCTAAATTCAAAATCCCATATTAAAAATATTCTGAGAAGTGAGAATACCAGGCTTAGTAAGGCTGCAACCGAACGCGATACCTGTCTCGTTGTACTAAAATTGAACAAAAAATATAGTATATTGCCCCGTACCGTTAATTTATTTTTTTTTATATTTTTTATTTATTTAAATTCTCTTAACAGTGGGATATCAAAGGTTAATTGAATAATCCCGGCTTCAACACTTCTATTTTTGAAATTTTCTGAGAATTTATTTGGCGAACTGTTTACTTTCTTTTCTATAAAATTAATACATTTTATAAATAAACAATAGCAACTCCTAATATTTGATTCTTTCTTTTACAAATAAACACCGAGAATGGATGGCACACAACAGAGTCTGGACGAACGCAGGGCGATTTATGCAGGCAACCAACAAACAACGGTTGAATTATCCAACACGCCGATCGATCCTGATGATATAACATTAGACTCAGGGACCTGTATGTCCACTCCTACACCGGCGGAAATGGAAGAATCGACACTTCCAGCCATGCTACGAGATACAAGGGAATTTGCAAATGCGCTTGATGGTGAACATCAAATCGTAAGTACACATACCCCCCCTCCACCCACACCCCTCGATGTTAATAGCATGTTCCAACAAATGATAGAGTCAATGAAGGGCATACAAAGTGAAGCAAAGGCGAATTTTAATGAAACAAAAGCTAATTTTAGTAAAATAGATAGTAAAATAGATGAACAAAAAAATAAAATAGAGTCAATGAATAGTAAAATAGATGAACAAAAAAGTGAAACAAATGCTAATTTTAATAGAATAGATAACAAAATAGAGGCCATGAGGGATGAATTTAATAGTAATATAAATAATTCCATAGCCAAAGTCAATGAAAATTTAACAATAATAGGTAATAAAATAGAGTCACATGATGCAACAATACAACAATCGCCACCCTTAGAAATCAAGTTAGCAACCATTGAAACCATTGTTGAACCCCTTCCTTTAGAAATTGCCTCAGAATTTACTTTAGCCCCTTGTAGTAAAATTAATTTAAATCCTATTATTGAACCAATAGCAAATTTAGAAGCAGTAATTTTCACACAACCCACAGTAGAAACTCATAAACCAGTAATTTGTAAACAAACAATAAAGTCAAATGATGAGACAGTACAACCATTGCCACCCTTAGAAATCAAATTAGCAACAATTGAAACCATTGTTGACCCTCCTCTTTTAGAAACCGCCCTCGAATTTACTTCAGCCCCTTGTAATCAAATTAATATAGACCCCATTATAGAACCCTCCATAGAATTAAAAACAATAACTTGTATACCCGCCCTAGAAATTCACACACCCATAATTTGCCAACAAATAATTGAAATTGCGCCCCCACCACCTTTAATAAAAATTAATATAAGTCCCCCAAATCAATTCATTCCACTAGTAAAAATTTTAATTGGTTTGCCTATAAAGTATAAAATTTATTTTACATTTTCGATTTTCAAATTCTCAACAATAAATTTCATTATAAATCATATCCTTGACGTGATTCAGAATGAATTGCATCATTGCCAGCGAGCACTAGAAAGAACTTTATACGCCTCGCGGGGGATCAATCGATAAAAATGATAAGAAAAACATTTTTCATCGACCCATAAGAAACCTTCGAAAATTGCCTTTACATTGAAACTCTTCGAAAAACGAAAATGCTTATAAGCAAACCATTATTTTTTATTTTAGTTAAATTCCCATATAACCCAGTCCCTTAATATTTTTCATTCGTCGTTTGTTGTTGCAAAATTCAAGAAATAATTTGTCAAAAATAGTCTACTTTATTATCTTTTAAAATCCATATTTAAATAATTTTTGATAATTATTTAATTCAATTTCTTGTAAACACGAATCATCACACTATTATTTCTTTCGTCTAATTTAATATAAATATTCTAATATAACTATTTATATTAGCAGAACAATTTCACATAGATCCCCATTTAAAATTTTTAATCCACATTTCTATCATAATTTTATATTTACATTTTTTTAAATAAATTTAGCAGACCTCTTTTCTAATTTAACTTCAGTAAACTCAGTAGATTTATCGATTCAATGATTTTTGGAAAATCATTAACAATATTCATTTTTATTTTTTATTTTTTCTCATAATTTTATCATTTGGTATCAACATAACTTATTTATCACGATGAGACTCATATAAAATTCAATCCTCATTTGTCACAATAGACAAAATTCATTTTTAAATAATTTTTCATTCTAGATAAACCCGATTCAACCCTCTCTAGTCAACTTTCTTTGCAATTTTAAAATTCAAATTCAAATTAAATTCTAACCTGTGTTTGTATCAATAGAATCAGTCAATATTAATTTCTTTCCACCCTCACTATGTTTCTGTTCATTTAAATAAAATTTTCTAGTATTAATGTAAATTTTTCAATTGCTTTACTTATCAAATTTATAATAAACATTCTATTAGATTCAGCTTTCCTTCTCAATATTATATCAATGTTGGAGCATGCAAAACTAAAAATATAATTTTCTCCCTTTAGCCCCTGAATAAGCCCCTTGCAATTAAAAATTAAAACATTTAAAAGCGGTAACCAACAAGCACATTTGCAAACAGTATCTCACATGAGCGAATTAATTATTGTTACGATTAACATAAATTCTTGAAAATAAATTTTTATAGTATGTCGAATGGTCCGTCACAGAGATGGGAACTCGTGCATCCATATAGAAGAGATGAACACGATCCCAATATGCGGATAGACATGAAAAAGGAAATGTGCAATCAGGAATCGATGTATCAGTGTTGGATAATTGAACTTAACAGCGAGATATAATAACAAATTGCTTGTGATCCCTGCGTTTCGATGGATTAGTTGTGGTCTCACGGGGTAAATAGCCTGGGCTAATAATTTGAAAAGAAATTTTTTCAGTTTATTAATAATTAAAAAAAAAAAAAAAAAAAAAAAAAAAAAAAAAAAAAAAAAAATTTTTTTTAGTTTAAAAAAAATTTTTTTTGAAGGGAAGCGGTGTCATAAAATGGTAACAACCCATTTTCGCACATTGTTGAACAAAGAATCAAATTTAGAGGTATGTTTTTTTTATGCATAGTAGAGTTAAAAAATCTTAAACCTGAACTTTTTCAAAAATTATTAATTTAATAACTTAAAAATAGGAAAGAGATTAACCAGTCAAGCCAAATATAGAATAGATTTCGTAAAAATTAGTTTATTTTTCATATTTAAAGAGAAGTTGGCTTAAGCCGGGATTATCTAAAGTCATTCGTGGTATATGAGCTTTAAGGCCCAGTTCTGAATATAGTCAGGGGAATGAGATTAGCCAGGGTCCAAACACCCTCATATAACAAAATAGAACAGTATGATTGGCGATGGACCTTAGAAGGGATAGAAAACGGACAATCATATGAAACGTCGTCTCCACCCACCACGACGACACGATCGGAAAGGCATAAAAAGACTGACACGAAGAAATATTTCTCTCTATTATTTTATCCAGCTCTTACCTTACATCTCTATATATTATACCTCTACCTATATTATTCTATTACATTATCCAGCGCTATTACTCTATCTTCTTTACATTATATTCTCCACACTCTATTACTCGATCTCACGAGTATATTTCTTCTTCCTGGAGTCGTTTTTACGGGCATTCTCATTCATCCACTTGCGAGCCCCTCCATTGGCACTTCTATCATTAGCACGATAGCTAATTGGATAGCACGGACAAGAATACCTGTCCGGCTCTCGTGAAGACACCACGGAAGCTGATCAAAAAGGCGAGACTCCAGGCCCGTTACACACTCTTCGACGTGGCAGTCTACGGAACCTGAGCGAGAGGGAGTGCGGCACAGCTAGCGCTGTTGAAGTAATTGAACCAGTCGGCACACTTCAAGAGCAAACGTAATCAATCATAATTTCTTTGAACGATCTCCGTTCACCCTTTAAAGCCATCCAATCATTTAATTCTTTCTGACTGTTAAATTCACCAAGGACCTCAATAAATTATATACTATAAATTGAATTCTTGATTATCTTTCACTGTTAAGAAAATTTCCCCATTCTCCTTTGCAGCTAGAATTCATTTAAGTATTTTTATTTTATTTTTGCCTATTTAGAATTATTTTTTTATTTTTTTTTGTAAATTCATTGAATCAGATTAACTTCAGTAACGTAGAATTTGAACATAAGAGTAAATTCAGTAGTTTATCAAACTAGTACAACGAGATACACTGAGTTACACCACCACCACCACGTCTATAAAGGTTAGTATTCTCACACTCAGGAATATTCCCCTTAAACGTCCCCTTACCAAATTAATTTCCAGACCCCCCTCCAACCACATACCCTCCCTAACCCCATTGAACTACATTATAATTCTGTTGAGAATGAAATACAATATATTATTGTTACTGCCACTGAAAGAGGAGACAGAGGGGAATGTCTTTTAAAAACCCTGAAGAAAGAGGGAATAGCCTCTGAAACGTCGAATTATGAATAAAAAGATAGTATAAATTATCTTTTTTTGGACTGCCTCATCAATTTCCACTCAATTTCACTTATCAGCCGGCTCCAAAAATTACTCCAATTTATATTAAACTAATTAATAGATAAGTACTGCGCCAAGTGCGTGTCTAATCCACATATCGTGGGTTACGTAGTTTTTTATCTACCACCCAAACCAGGACCGTATCTAGGACGTGGGAAATGTGTCACTTGCCACAGTCTCAAGAGGAAGCAAAGTTTTCGTATTTAATTTTAGAAAAATTGTGCAGAACACAAAGTCAGAGTGAATTCGGCATGGATAATTTGATTTTTATTTAGCAAATCTGTTTTTGTTTTTTTAAGGGTTCCGTACAAAAGTAAAAACTCTATTAGTGTCCCTACAATGGCTTTTGGTCTATCGGTCATTCAGAAGATTGTAGCTCTCAAAATAAATAAAATAAAAAATTGGAATTTACAAGTAATATGTGTTAATGTTTCTTAAAATCAAAAATTGTATCAAAATTTTAATCGGATAATTATTTTGGAGAGGGATCTAAAATAAAAAGTATTTAGAGTGACCTATCCCTGTCAGCAAGTAAAATTAGGCTATTTTTAACCGACTTTTTTTTTATGTATATTCAGCGATAATTTTACACCACATGGACCGATTTCGATGATTGTTTTTACTTTATCCAATGCGAAGCATGGGTAAAGTATTGTAATCGGTCGCGCACCAAGCGGGACTTCAAAGGGTCCTCAGGTAAAGACTACGGAACCCATGGACTCAATTAAGGTCACAAATTGTAGTATTCAATTAGGTTGAATTTTAGCACGTGACGATTTTGCCAAATATTACCTGGGGTCTCGTCGAGAGGCCAAAAAGTGCAATTTTTTTTGGAAGTGCGTGGGGATGGATGTATGTTATCGTTTTTTTCGTCCACGATTTTTTCCACATCTTTGCACCGATTAAAATGAAATTTAAAACCTACCATTCTTTTAACAAAATGAAGCGCTGATTAGTTTTTGGTACATATCGGCCCACAAACATTAGTACTTTATTTGGGTACTTTGTTAGTTTTTTTTAAATATCTTGAAAATGA
Organism: Forficula auricularia; assembly: GCA_024734495.1. Classification (NCBI taxonomy): domain Eukaryota; kingdom Metazoa; phylum Arthropoda; class Insecta; order Dermaptera; family Forficulidae; genus Forficula; species Forficula auricularia. The sequence continues at coordinate 9,359,119 of JALMQS010000055.1, read as the reverse complement.
CTTAACGAATTTTGATGAAATTTGATATCCTAATTAAGTATCTTGGGGACAACAAAAAAGATTAAATAAAGTTTTTAGTAAAAGTATATTTTAAAGTACTTTACTCTAGAGAAAAATAGTACTTTTTTAAATTTCTTATTTTAGTCGATTCCTCCATGCCTTCAGCAATGGTTACAAATAATAACCGAAAGGTCAAAATTCTAATGTAGAATGGTTATTCCTCGACTATTAACTGAGAACCGATATTAATTTTGACTTAAATTCAACATGAACTACAAATTGCAAGTGGTATCTGATTAATAATAAAGGAATAAACATATTAATATTTCAAGTGAATTTGGATAAAGTTTAACAACGATCCGTTGCAGTTTATTTTATTGGAAAGGGGGTACCTTAGGGGTGGTTCCATTTTAATTTGATCAAGTTCTGATGATATGATCAATGACAAAATAACAGAACTCTTCAATTCTTACGAGTAGTTACATAAACGAAACTCGGGCAATTTGAAGTCGTTTTTTTTTTTAATTATAATTTAAATATAATTCACTTTAAAATGTGTGATTGAGCCACAGAGGCACTATTTTTGCTCTAATGGAAGTTCAAATCCGCTGAAAAATTCTACAATTGATGAACATACTTTGCGTCTGGTGGGGGGAGGGGGGCAGCTACCTAGCTACGCCCCTGAGTGAATTACTTAAATAAAAATTATTTTGAAATATTATAGACAAAGGCTAACCGGTAATTCATTATTTCATCTAACAATAAATGAACCCGTTCTCGTTTTTCACAAATAAACTGGTCTTGTTGCACTATTGAGCGATCCGCATGCCAGGCCTGAAGTTCCAGCCAGATGAGATCTTTAAGTTCATTTTGCCACACGTGTTCCTCTCGACTAAGCTGCAAATACAAGCAATGACGTCAATTAATGTAAATATTACAGATGACGAATTTCTATGAGAAAAATTATAAAACAAGGGTGTCCCAAAAAAAGTCGGTAATCCAGAAGCACATGGAAAAGTCATTTTTAACAAAAACAAATTTATATAAACATACGCCCAATCTCGAATGGTTTCTGAGATAGAGCTAAATACTTTAAGTGTCTTGTAAATTTAATATTTTTGAAGTGATAACTTCTTTTGGCGCGCCTTGCTCACTTTTTATTTTACTTGGCAGTAAATGGGATTGAGCCGTTGGGGTCTGTGTCTAGCCACAGATGGTGCTGCAGCATCAACTCTAAGCTCAAATTAATATCTTATATTTGAATTTTACATTTGAATGTACATTTTTATTTTTCTGGGCAGTAAACGAGATGAGCCGTCACGCGTCACGGTTGGGATGTGGTCTAGTACCAGTTCAATCATTGTCGGGAAATATATTAATTATTCCTTTTAAAAAAATAATAAAATTATTAAAATTTATATTTTTATAAAAAATAAATTTTTTAAGTAAACTGTTAATGATTTTTTTGGGATTATTAAATATATATATTTATGTTTTGTTATTTTTAAATATTATATTTTTATATTTAATGTTTGTTTTTTTTTTTTTTTTAGTTTTTACTAAACATTAAATATAATAATATAATTTTTAGAAATAACATAACATAAATATATATTTAACAATCCCAAAAAAATAATTAAAAATTTACTTAAAAAATGTATTTTTTATAAAAATATAAATTTTAATAATTTTAGAATATTAGAATAAAATAAATGGCATATAAAAGTTATCACTTCTGTCGTGTGGCCTTAAGCACACATCCAAATTGTTTTTTTAATGACCGATTCCATGTTTTTCCGGACTTCTGGGGGCACTGTAAAAATAATTTAATAACATACCAGGATTCGTTGGTTTTTATCAGGTGGTTTGTCTGGACTACCCATACGGATTAGCAAAGAAAAAGTTTTATGAAAATTAATTCTTTCTTGGCAACCTATGATATCAGTTTCACATGTTGGTTCCGGATGGTGTTCTATCTTTTTGTCAACAGGTTTACAGGCTACAGGTTTTGAGCTCAAACTCATAAATCGTTTTGAGGTTTCAACCTAGAATAAAAATAAATGAATTTTAATTTTAAGATTAGAAAATATATTATAAAAAAAAAAAATATTTTCAAATACCAGGTCTTCCACCAAAACAGTTTAAAAGCAATGTCTCTGTAATTAATAATAAACATTCAATTTGACAATTTGTACCTATATTTTTTAAACTTATGAATCTTTATTTTATAAGATACTAGCTGTGAAGACCAGCTTCGGGGGGGGGGGGGGCGCTTGCTAGCCCCCCCAACCTTCGACCACTCTCCACTCACTGACCCTATCCCCAACCTCGGGACCCCCTCTCCTTCGCCTATGGTCACCCGCCACCCCACTAAACCTATCCCCCTCGCCTTCGATCACTCTTCACCCTACCAAATCTATTCATAAAAGACGAACACACATACAGACATATTAATGCCTTTCCATCAATTCATCATTAAATTCTACCACTCCATCTTCAATACCTCTAATTAATTATTTTTCTTTTAATTAATTAACAATTTTTTGAACCAGTTATCTAATTAATTAAATTCCCTAATTTTATTGAACCAATTATTTTACATGAATGAATGTGTACATTGTATTTGAGCTTCGACTTCGGAGATTACTTCACCATCGACTGTCCTTGAATATCATTTTAGTCCTTGTTTTTAATAAGAGGAAAAAACTAATTAAATAAAAAAAAACTCTTTTCCGATAATCCTTTAATCCCCCAATTATTTTCCAATTAAATTCCCTAATTTTAATATATTATTATTAATAATATTTTTAATTAACTATTAGTGACATTTAAAATTAAAAAAACAATTACTTACTCTACTAAACAAAAATTTATCCCCGTAAACCTAACAATGGATTCCAGTAGTTTTATACTCAGATTATCATGCAATTTCCCGATTTTTTACAACACGTCAGAGTTTTGTCATATTCTCTGTCAAAATGACGAAAAAGGCCATTTTGACCTATTTTCGAGTCCCATTAAATATTAAACAGCAATATTTGACATCAAAATATTTTGTTGACGTAATAGAAAACAGCTTTCTCTTTGCTTTTCAAATCACCACTTGTTTTTAGCTCAATTAGAACTCGAGTTTTAATACTAAAAAAACTAAAACTACGTGATTATAAAGGATAATAAACATAGATAAAAATATAAGGTCTTAGTTTTTTTAGTTATAACTCGAGTTCTAATTGAGCTAAAAACAAGTAGTAGGTAATTTGAAAATCAAAGAGGAAGCTGTTTTCTATTAGGTCAACAAAATATTTTGATTGCAAATATTGCTGTTTAACATTTGATGGGACTCAAAAATAGGTCAAAATGGCCTTTTGTCATTGTTGTAAAAAATCGGGAAATTGCATGATAATCAGCGTATAAAACTCTACTGGAATCCATTGTTGGGTTTTCAGGGAGAAATTTTTGTTTAATTTTTGTCGAACAGTGTTATTAAAAGAAAATTGATAAAAATGTACTTATAAATTTTTTGCAGGGGCCCAGATTTTCAATTTTGAGCTCTTCCCCTCCTATTGTAAATAAGTTTATGATACTATGTCAGAAATCTTTCCGTAAGTGCCAACAACAACTGTACAAAGTTTCAACTAAATCGGATGACGATGCGCCAGGGCACAAAAGACAAACAGACATACAAACACATAGACAGACACATTCATATTTTTTTTTTATATATACGAAGATAATTCAATTGTTTATTATTGAATGAGAATGTTCATTGGAAAAATTTGGTTGAGCCCCCCCCCCCCCCCATAAAAAAATTCAAACCTCGGCACCTATACATACCTATATGTATAACTATGGTGCAAAAAAGTGGAACACTTAGAAAAATTTGGTTTTTTTCAAATAATTTTCAGAAAGAAAATATTTTATTAAAACTTTTAATACATTCTGTGATTATGCAAATATTTTTAAACATTTTTCGAGTGAAAAACAATGTATTACTTTAATTTTAACCCTTTAAAATTAAATTTATTTCCAGGTTTGAAATCTGATCCCTTTATTGAATGTATTGTATTAAATGATTATCGTCTAATATCGAATTAAATTGAATATTTTAATGTTTATCAGTTCGATTTGAATATCTCATCTTTTAATTTCATTTCAAATGATCAATTGAAATAATGTCCAAGCATAATACCTCTAAAGACCGAGGAACTAGCTCAAACTGTAGCTCTAATAAATGATGGAAGATCATATCTTAATGTCGCTCAACGACTTAAAGCATCGGTTGGAAGTATCCACAGAGCTGGAAAACGATATAGAGAAACAAACTCTCATGCCAGGAGACCGGGATCTGGTCGAATTAGAGCTTCAAATGAGAGAGATGACCGATTCATACTATTGGAGGTATTGAGGGATCGGCATTGTACACCAGCTCAAATTCAACAGCGCCTTCTACAAACTCGACAAGTCAACCTAAGTGTTTGGACTAACAGAAGACGTCTCCGGGAATTAGGGTTGATGTCAAGGAGATCAGCGACAGGCTCTCTTGTGACACCAAATCTAAGTGTTTCACTTTTTTTGCATCACAGTGTATATACTTTTTTTACTGGTCAACATTTATTCATTTATTTATTTTAATAAATAAATTTATATGAATTCATTTGATAGAAGATAATTACCTTAATAGCGGGCTGATGAGCAGTGAGCATTGGTGGTAAGCTCTCTGCTCTCTCATTGTCGGGTTCGTCCAATGTTGGAGGCATACTGTGGCGTACGTTTCCAACTAGAGGTTCATCAATCTGTTGTTTCAAATTCCTTTCAGAATCTCGAAGCAATTTCTGAGATCTCTTTGAATTCCTTCTACTATTCGGAGTTGTATCCCGATTCGAAACTGTACTTTCAGCTTTGGTATTTGTTTCTAAAAAAAAAAAAAGAAATACTTGAGTTATAGAAAAGTTTTTATAAATATTTTAAATAATAATCAATACAAATGGTCAAATAGATAAAAATGTGGTCCCTAACAAGGGACAAATCTCAATTACAAATCCAATGGAAGATTTTTGATCTTATTTTATAATGAGATTTATTATAGTATAGCATTAAAATACGCATGCAGCTAGATAAAGAAAAATATCTACAAATTCGAGGGTTCGATTTAAATTTCATCTTTCTCAAATCTTCGGATTATTATAACATGGGATGTACATATATTATCATTTCATCAGAGGTATATTCCGATGTTGTGAGAAAGATTTGATAATTCGATCAAAACGTCGGTTTTGGAGCTATTTTTAGTCTTTTTGGCTGTTTGAACCTTTTAACCCTGTGTTTTATTAGAATGTATTGTATTTATATAAGTAGGAAACTTTGTCTATTATTAGATATCTATATAACTTTTTTTAGAGGAGATACTTTAATTCAGTACTTTTTCAAAATTTCTTAAAAAGTGCTGTAAGATTTTGATACAAGAATATGGGAGAAGACAGGGCTACAAGATCTACTACTATTTTTTTAGAGATATTAATTATTACTTATCTCAGATATCTGAGATCTTGAAAAAATCATTTTTATGGCGCTTAAAATAAAAAACTTTTTGGAAACTATGTGCCCTTCTGATCTCCCAAATTTTTTTATCAACATCTTTACTGATGACATATTTGAGAAATTTTGAAAAAAAAAAGTAAAAGAATAAAATATTCTTAAAAATTAATCAAATAAATAGTAAAAACCTATCAATCCAAAATTTTCGGTTCAATGGTTTAACAAAAAATTGACATACACACTGCATAATACACATATTTTATAAAAGCGATTTTTTGGGGGGTACTCATTGAATTTTAAAAATTTTAGTATTTATTTGTTCAAGCAATTCAAATTTTGACTACTTCATTTAAAAATTGGAGGGAAAGGAGAAACGTTTTGTTGAATTAATTTTAAGTGATAAATATCTAAATCTGATCTTAATTTCGACTTTCTTAGCTAGAGCCAAAAGGCCGTTTCTAGAATATAAGAAATTAATCTCTAATAGTCTAAACAGGTATGACTTGTATTTGGCACACTTTTGCAATGCCTTAATCCTAAAGAAAGCGCCCTTTTTACTAAATTTCCTCGATCAGATTCTAATGAAAGTATTGCTCACACGCACATTTAATAAATAACAAAAAAGTGAAAAATTTATTTACGTTAGAGATGCTCTTCTTATAAGTAATTAAAAATAAACTTAAATATATTGTTTTTTATTGCAATATTATAAATACATCGTATTGAAATCTCAATAAAATCATTCAAAAAATGAAGTTTTCTAAATTTTCGAGCCAGAACTTCTAACTTTTAAGGAGATAGGTGTTTGTTCTATGTGAAACATTTTACAAAGAGAAACAAATAGGTTGTCCTCTGCTTGATGCAAATAAACATACACACATTTATATCGAGATGATATATCTGTATATATATTATTTATTCAAACAATTTATTTAGTCAAACAAATAAATAATATATATACAGATATATCACCTCGATATATATGTGTGTATGTTTATTTGCATCAAGCAGAGGACAAACGCTTTGTTTCTCTTTTTGAATCAACAACTCTGCTACTCTCGGCAAAACAAAAACTTTTCAATTGAAACATTTTACTTTACCATACAGGGTGTGGTCAAGTATTGTAATCGTGCATGAAAAAAGTGGGTTTTTTCCTTCTTTTTTTTCGAAATATCTCAAAAACGGCTGAAACTATTTTGATTAAAAAAATTGGGCGAACCCATGGCATTTCGGTCTACAAAAAAGCCTTAATAAGTGAACATCGAAAAAATTATATTTTTCGAGATAATAATTGTTTTGTCAAAATGACTGTTCGTCTGTTATTCTGTTATTCTGTAGTCTGTGCGTTTTCAAATTTTGTGGACGAGCTAGCTCAAAAACTAGTGTGAATATCAAAACCAAATTTCACACATAGTTTTGGTGCATATCGACCCAAAATTAAGAGGGGAGGGGGCTAAAATTTAAAATTATAATATTTTCAAACTAAAAAAAACAAGAAAAATTTAATATACTATAAAATGAACCTATAATAACGAAAATATTTTTTTTTCTGGCACCAAAATTAGGGGGAGGGGGGTCAAAAAATAAAAATCTGAGCTATTTGAGCAAACTCAACCAAATTTTGTATATATAATCAGTGGGCCCATAGAACACTAAAAACGCATCAAAATCTAGGCCCTTCTATCAAACAAACCAGAAGTGTATGGTAAAGTCAAGTGGATGGCTACATCAGAACGTGTCAATTTATTTATATAATAATAAAAAATTGGGTTAAATTGCGAGGTGTGTTTCACAAAAAAAAAAAAAAAAAAACACCTCGCAATTTTACCCAATTTTTTATTATTAAAGAACTTCTAAAGCTAGAAAGCCCAAAATCTGAACAGCTTTCCGCATTGGAAACATACATTTTAGCACAAGAACGAACTTACTACGACTATTGTTTTTTAATTATCACCGATATCTGAATCTAGACACATCCAAACATACAGACAGAAAAAATAATAATGGTTGAAATTTATTATTCGTAATAGAAATAAAACTCAACTAAATGTAATAATTACTTGATAGAGATTTTCTTTAGGAGACGGACTGGTATAAATATGCAATTGGATGTTGATGAAAGCAGTCCACGGTGGTTGTAAAAAAATAATTTCATTGACTTTTTGTTACCCTGAAGAAGGAGAGAATAAATCTCCGAAACGTCGGTTAACAAATAAATGTAAAATAATAAAACCTCTATAGTCTTATTTTTTTACAACCACCGTGGACTGCTTTCATCAACATCCAATTATAATAATTACTCATAATTTAAGATAGGCTTTCAAGGAATAAGAATTATTTGTTGCTTTCTCAAATTTGTATATATTTGGTGAAAAAAATGGGATGTTTAAGTAACTTTTAATTAAGTTGATTTTAAATTAAGATTTAAAATAACATGTGAAAGGTCATTAAGTCACTTGAATTCAATTATTATAAATAAACGCGACATGTGAAGGAAATTATCTAAATATACATTATTTATATAAAGACAACCACCATATGTGCTATGTCTGTTTATAAAAAAAAATATAATGATTATCTTTTTGCAACAACAAATAAATCAACCATAATCTCAACATATGACTGAATGAATAACAGAAAAAGAATTTGTAGGGTTTTGATATTTATTTAATTATTTTTTTTCAAATAAAAGAATTTAACGTTAATCTAAAAAGGGGTATTGATTTAGTATTTTATATTTGATTAATTTATCGTATTTAATCGAGATTTCATGGAAAGGCACCCTAAGGATAATGAAAATACTTATCTATATAATAAAAATGAATTTCTGTTTCTTTGTAAGTGCAGATCTCTCAAATGCCTGGACTGATTTGGCTAATTTTTTTTTTAAATGTTCGTAATAGTCCAATTCAGGTTAATACATAAAAAAAAAATTGGAAAAGTTGCCTGGAAAATTGGAAAATTCAGGAAAAACTAAAAAAAATTCAGGTTAGCCAACATAGCTTGCCAAATAATAAAAGAACTAAACTAGCAAATTAAACATGTGTTGGCGGCCCTGTTTGTCAGATTTTTTAGACTGTCATTCATTCTTAATAGTTCTAACCACATTATCGTTGAAAAAGAATTTAATACTGCAACAAAGATTTAAAAAACTATATATTTTTTTAAAGTACATTTAAAACCAAAAATTAAAAAAAAAATCGTCATGGTAATTAAATTTTTGAAAAAGTTATGGTTATTTAAAAAAAGCTATTTTTTTCAAAAATTCCTAACTTCTTTTGGGTTGGGTGAAAAAATTTGAAAAAAATTCTGAAAACCGTCTTTAATAGGGTAGAAAAAATAAAAAAGTTTCAGCCAAGCTTTTGATTAT
>JALMQS010000055.1:9261331-9350114 GCA_024734495.1 Forficula auricularia | reverse complement strand
TGGCCCATCCTGTATATTTTATTTCATTTATTTATTTGATTAAAAGCTACTTAATATTTAGATAAAAGACATTTTTATTGGATAAGAATTATTTTTAATCTACGTATTTAACTTTGTCGAAATATTTTTTATTTTTTACTAAAAATCAATTTTAAAATGAATTATGTCCCATCGTGATGTAATTAATCTTTGGCTATTATTAAAATTGATGGCTATAATAAAAAATTTGCTTTTTACCATCCTTGTTCAGGTTTTGACCAGGTTTCCTTAACAACTTATAGCAAATGCCGGGGTGGCTAATGCGTCGTATGCTCCTGGTATCGAATTTTTTCGCGGAATTTTTAAATTACTTTTTGTCTTTTGATGGAAATCTATGGTCATGTTATTTGTTAATGAGCATACATTTCTATTTTTTTCTTTTTCTTTTTTTTTTGCTTGTTTATTATTTGTTAAATTGTTGTAATTAATTTGTATTGATATTTGTTAATGTATTGTAGCTAGATTGTATTGATGTTTGGAGGTCCTCAAGACCTATCCACCGAGGACTTGTGCCTAAAAGCAGGTTAAGAAATAAAAAAAATTTTATTTTAATTTATTCAAATAAGTCTTAGAAATTTTGGAGAATAGCTTCTGAATAAATCATATATATTTTCTACTTTAAATTCTAAAAAGGGCGTTTTGAATTTATTTTTTTGAGTAGTTAATACAAAATATTTTTAAAAAAACTTGTGGGTTCCCTTTTTAAGCGCCAATTTCGTTGTCAAAAAGGTTTCCGCACACTGTCCACCTCTTCCTCCCATATTTTAGTTATTTGAGCGCTCCTAGGGCGCAGCACTCACATGAATATTTACTCGGGGATTTTAAAATAAAAATTTGATTCCGTCTAATCGGTTTTTAATTAAAAGTGCAGTAGATCAATATTAATATAATTAATACTATAATAATATTATTTACGAAATTTTTATTAAATCAAACCACGTAATAGAACCGAATATGGGCAAATCGACTCCGGTTCGGGTAGTATATTTTCAGTTCGGCTCGGTTGGGTTCGTATAGCTCCTTTTCTGCTGACGTCAACCGAACCGTCTAAAAACCAGCCCGAAAAGGAGCTATACGAACCTAATCGCGCGGAGAATTTACCACTGGTCGAAGCCCTTAAAAAACTTAGTAAATTGGATTTTATCTACCTTTCTGAGATTTGGCTCGTGATCCCGGCTTCTTTCCTTCTACTCTGTTCTTTTCACGATGGAGGGGCCATCCCATACAGGCCTTTAGGGGATGCAATTTCTGGTGTATCTCCTTCTCTCATCAATATCATTAAAAAAAAAAAAAACCGAGCCGAACTGAATATATATTAACCGAACTTCCGAAAGTTTAGTCCGGGCGGGGTGTGTTTCGGGCTTCTATTTTTTCTTAATCAAACACACATTGAAAACCGACAGCCAATCGTCGGATATAAATAATAGTGAAAAAAACACCTTGGACTCTTGTATTTCAGTGAAGAAAAAAAATGAGGGCATCTGATTTTCGGTTCAGCCAAAAGTATTGCTGTATATCTTATAAAAACAGTGTCAATTGAAAAAGTATGTTTAATGAGAATCCTTTTATATGATCTATATATTTTCAAATGATCGATTTGAATTCGCGCTCACTTTTATTATAATATACATTAAAATAATGATTATGGCCAAGTTCACACACATTAGTTCCGGGCAGGGAGGTAGGGAGGGAAGGCTAGCTCGAGAAAGTGTCTCCACCTGACGTCACCAGCCGCCATCTTGTGATTGGAAAGAATAGAGAATGCCCATAAGAGCAATGCTAATTATTATATAGTTTAAACTATATATCTTTAAATAAAAAGGTTCTTAAATACAACATATATATAAATAAATATTCAAAAATGTTATTTCTTAGATCTGAAATGAATTTAAATAGCTACTTTCAGTAAAAATTTGATAAAACAAAAGAGCGCACTCGTACCCATTATTAGGTAGATTTCGAAGAATATATGTGTATGTATGTATCCCAATTTTGTATGTGCGCTGCAGGCCGCAACATTCAACCGATTGCAATAAAATTTGGCTCTAAATTCAGTCTTGATGTAAACAAGAACGGAGTAGTTTTTGGTGACTTCAGCCCCAAAGGGTTGGAAATGGTGGGTGATTTAAATCTTAAAAAATTCATGACAACGTTAATATGCCTGATACCAATTTGGTTGCAGATACCTAATATTCTGATAATTAACCTCTACAACTTTTGTCTGAAATTTTTTTTATAGGAACAGTCTAAAAGGCGGCAGAACAATAGGGTTCGAAATCTAATCTAAACTGAAAGGAGGGTTCCTTCGTAAAAGATTAAATATTTTTTTATTAAATACTAAATATAAGGGAGGAAATAGGTGTATGGTAAAGTTATGTGGATGAGCAAATCAATTTTTATTTATTTATTAAACCAATGTTTTTTACTCAATTCAAAGATTAAGAATTAATAAAGTTATAAAACAAATAAAAAATTTAAATATATATTATAAAAATACCAAAAATATAGTTTTTTAAATCTGGTACAATTGTAAGAAAAAGCGAAAAACAATTAAACACATGAATGGGTTATTTAACAATTTTTAAATACATATTGTAAAAATAACTAAAATATAGTTTTTAAATCAGGTACAATTGTAAGAAAATTTTGACGAATTAATATTTGGAACACGAGAAATAGAATAAATATAAATACCCGTAAAGTGAGTCAATTAACCTAACTCTAGTGTCAAAAAACTTGAAACTAGTTTATTGTTTTAAAGGAAAATTAAAATATATACAGTCTAATCTAAAACATAAACAATTTTAATAAAAAACAAAAAATATATGAAGAAAATCAAACTTGTTTTTTATCACTGTTAATAATAAAAAGAACTGTCTTAAAAATAGATACTATTAACATACGTTCAGATGGGAAGAGAAGGTTTTCTACCAATCACAAGATGGCGGCTGGAGGGGAAATGCCTGTCCTGACTGGAGACACCCCCACTCCTGCTTTTCTAGCCTAGCTGTTCCTCCTTAGCTCCTTGGTTCCGGGCGACTGGGCGCAACTGGTGAGGGAACACTGATGACAGCGAACCTGGCGGTGAGAAAACATAACACCACTCGAACCCACATCTTTGCTTGATTCAAAAAAAAAAAATGTTTTAAATCTTTTGGTCAAAGGTACGTTCAGAAAGAAACCCAGCCTCTCAGGAGAACAATAGCCCTATAAGTAGTAGTGGGGGGTGTTTGGTATAGAGGGAACCAATTTTGGTTTCCAATGCTCACAATTAATTTGGCTTTTCGTCTACAGACACGTGATTAAAAGTTTCAAATCTCAAGACACAAATCGTAAGTACCATGCTTTCTAATTATCTATTTGTTAAAGCATAACTTTATTAATACTACTAATACCACTTCATTCTTGAAATTCTTTTCATAAAGGTTTCATGGATAATTTTTATTTCTAAATTTGGTTCAATTTTGATGATTTTATAATTTATTTAACGACAAATGTATTTAGCTATAAAGTTGAAATTTTAGTACAAATGCTTATTTTACAAATACAAAGTAATTAATAAAGTAAACGGTGTGTAGTTTCACAGTGAATGAAATAAAACTCAAAGAGTTTATACAAACTCAATATATTTCGGATTATTAGTCCATCATCAGGAGTTTACAAGTTACAATACTAATAATATTTGAACGTGCGATCACAATATAACATTCAAATCATACATACCAATATAACACAAGAAAAACATCAACATTTAACAATAAATAAAATTAAAATTTAAAAAATTTTCTTTGTTAGAGTTCGTGGCTGTGATGAAACTGTACTAGATGAAGGAGGAGGTATCAGCCAAAGATGGAATCACTGGGTTCAATAAAACACCTTTAATAAGACGTTTCGGCCTGAATTTTAATTGGCCATCTTCAGTCATGAAAGATGGAACATTTCATGAAAGATTTCATGAAAGATGTTAACCTTTCATTCATAAATTAATTCCTGTGAATCCATTGTAATAGACTGATGAAGAGGGCAAAGCCCTCGAAACTATAGTCTCGTTATAAATAAATAAAATTTATAATTCCAGCAGAAGACACACTCTTTTATTGTCTCCTTCAATATATAAAAATTCTGCTACTCTCGGCAAAAACTTTCAATTTAATTTTAATGATTGTTGGACTAATGGCATATAGGCGGGTTGTAATTTGTTTGGAAATGATTTTATTGTAGATATTATTTATAACCTGACGGGAATAATTGTTATTTTCAGCTATTTTATGAATAACTGTTAATTCATGTCTATAATCTTCGATGTTTAGTGGGATATTAATTAGTCTATGGAACATAGCGTATATTCTTCCAATCATCCATACAACACAAATGCTCCGCATTTTACGCTATGTATAGCTATGTATATAGTCTAAAACCCTTAAACAAATTCCTTTAATAGGTATTCCCAGAATTCTATACAAATAAATTTCGAACTAAGCCATCCTATTTGAAATGTACCTGACTCGGACCAGACAATTCGTTCAATACCCATTCTCTCCCTTCCACATACCCTTAAATCTAACCTCTCAATTCTTTCTAACATCGATACTATGTAAAAATTTTATATTCAGTTTTCTGTTAAACCTCCTGATGAAGGGTTCATAGCCCGAAATATGTATAGAGATAAATAAAAAATCTCCAAAATAATTTAAAAGATTTTTTAATTTTATTTCCTCTTTGTGAAGCACCACTATAACCCGTTAAATAATTCCTGTGTTTAATATGTTTCACTATAAACCAACACCGCTTTCCCTAAACTTTATAAATACTTGTATGTACTATTTCAACCAGATAGTTTATTTTAATTCCTGAAGATGAGTGAATAGCCCGAAATATATTGAGTTTTATTTTTAAACTGTTGTAATTTTATTCCTGTGAAACCCCACATCTATATATATATATATGGTATGATATATATTCTTTTATTTTGTTATTTATTTGTTTGATCAAATTTAGGGTACGCGGTGCTGGTTTATAGTGAAACATTGTTAAAATTAAATTAGGTTGGAGTTGGTGTTGTTTCACAAGGAGGAAAATTAAAATACAAAGATTTTTTTAGTTTACTCTATATATTCCGAGGTCTTAACTCATCGTCAGAAGCAGGGCCGTGCCTGGGTATATGGCCGCCTGCGTGCCAGTCTGTATGGCCGCCCCAGGATAACATTAAAAAAAACTACTTTAATTTTTAATGTTTATTATTATACACAGGGCATCAAACCGGGAAAAAAATCAGTTTTTGGTTAACCGAAATCGAGAACGAAAAAAAATATTGGTTGTATTTTTGCCCAGTAAACAACTTGTAACGATTTGGCCGCCTCTTAATTTCGGCCGCCTGCGTGCGGTGCACGCAATGAACGCCCGTCAGGCACGGCCCTGGTCAGAAGAACATTGACTGAAGATAACATAAAATAATGAACAGAATTTATTTTAATTTTAATATGATGGACAGTTATTTATGACTTAGTGTAAATATAAAAGAATTATCAGAGGATGGGATGGCCTTAGAGCCGAAAGAACAGATGGAGCGGACAGAGGGCTAATCAATAATATTTAATTTGAATTGGAATGTGATGAGGATGTATGGTGGGTTTATTTTTATTTTTTGTTTTTAAATAGAAAATAAGAGATGGAAATTTTCACTATGCACCCTCATCATATTCCATAGTTTATTGCCCTCCTTTATAACACATACATAATTTTCGGCAACTTCCAAGTATAAATATCATTTCTTTATTCCCGTTTAGCCCTTTGTCCGCTCCATCTGTTCTTTCGGCTCTAAGGCCATCCCATCCCCTGATAATTCTTTCATATTTACACTAAGTCATAAATAACTGTCCATCATATTAAAATTAAAAATAAATTCTGTTCTCCTGACGATGAGTTAAGACCTCGAAATATATAGAGTAAACTAAAAAAAATCTTTGTATTTTAATTTTTCTCCTTGTGAAACACCACCAACTCCAAACTAATTTAATTATTTGTTTGAGACTATAGTTTCAAAGACTTGATTCTTCATCATCAGTCTTTTTTTAATTATAAATATTGTTTTTCATGGAGTCAATACCGTATACCGTATACTATAAAAACCTTTCAAATTTAAAAATTAAGTCACTTAAGAATTAATTCTTTTGAGAAAATATATCTGTTAGTATATTCCCAGATTTGAAAATAGAATGCGCCGATATTTAAAATGAGAAATCATAAATTCCTAATAAACAAAAATATAAAGCGGGGGGGGGGTGTTATTTTCTTAATAGATTATAAGAGAGGGTATGGTAAATTCTAGTGGATAGCCACATCATCTTATTTATGACATACAATGGACCATAATAATTATTAATCTTTTGTATGGGGACCTTCTTCATGTTCTAGATCTCATAATGTCTTTTCGAACAAAAAGATTCAACCATGTGGACCCGGATAGGCTGTTCGAAATTCTCCTGGATGGGCTGGAAGAAAACGCTGGATTGGATGAGAAGAGGGAAATTGTAAATTCTATCCTCCCTGTGCGGAAATACAAATTGCTGCAGAGGTTCCTCTCTGATGAAGAAGGCCTTAGCGATGACATCACTTGTGAAATGTCTTCCTATTTTCCTTGATGAGAATACGAAATTCCTAGGATTTGAGCAACAAATTAATAATCAAGAAATGATCAAATCCATTTTGGAATTAATACCGAAATACTGTCCGAATATCGAAACGGTCGATCTGAGAGAATTATGGATCAAATCTGAGAATAAAGAGAATTTCAAAACATTCCTGAAAAAAACCCCACAATTGAAATCTCTACGAGTGAAGTGCTTTTCATTTGATTGTGCAATGCGTGAAATTTTGCTCAAAGAAAATTTGAGACTGCATGATGAGGATGTTAAAATTGGACTCCAAAAAGTCAAGTATATTTGATGGATTTCTTTTAAGTGAAACAGAATGTGCTAGACTCTTGAAAATTCTACCTAATTTGAAAAGTTTAGGCATGATACAAGATTTAAGTGTGGTGTTACCCTTGATTGGAGAAGATGATGAAATTCCCAAAAAATATCTAACATAACCGAATTTTGTGTTTCGGATATAAGCTCAAACATTTTAGAATATTTTTCGATTTGTTGTCCAAAAACAAAAAATATTTCTATGTAATCCAGAAATAAATGTTATTGAAAATCTGCAGAAATTTCCATTACTCGAGTATATAGAATTACAATTTCATGATCCCGAATTTGTTAGTGAAGTTGTTAATTTGTTAAATCTAATCGGTCAACAAATTAAAGTTTTAAGTTTATTTTTTCCTGACGAATTTGAACTTGGCCCAAACATGTTCCAAGATTTATGCCCCGAATTGATTATATTAAAACTTAATTCTCATCCCTTCTATTTCTAATAAGCTTGATGAAATATTAATTTAATGCATCAAATTATGTTGAGGTATTAGGATTAATTTAAGATCTCTCCTTTCCAAAGAAGTATTTTCTCCAGAGGACTGAGGGGGTCACCTTGTTAAATAATTTATTTCTATTGTCTTTAATAGTATTAAGTTCACTATATCTCAATTACATTTGTAATCCAATTGTGATAAATAAAATCTATATTATAAACTAAAATAACTTTATTTACTCTACTATGTAATTTTCTTCATTTTCTTTAAGGTTTTCCTTTAATGTGATTTCTTTTGAATATTTAACGTGGTCAGTCACTCAAGTTTGAGTTGTTTATCATAAAAGAATTTAGTCTTATTGATTTTAGTTTTTAAGGAATTTGGTGTTGGTACTTGGTGAAACATTTTTTAAAATTATTGGATAAAAATATTTGGTAGGTTTCACATTAAGATATAAAAAAATAAAACGAATTTATTTTTAGAGAATCTTTAATCTCGATATATATATATTTCAGGTGACTAACCCATCTTCAGGAGAAACAGAAAGTAACTGACCTGGATAAGTCGAAATTGAATACAAGTCAATGGTAAAATTTATTTTTAAAGATAACAAAAGAGTAAATATTTAAAATTAGTGGAGGGAGAAAAGGTAGGAGAGTCTACTTTTGTTTAATTTTGAGTGGGCTTTTGAGAAATGTGGATTTCAATTTGAATACAACTCTAATGGTAAAATTTATTTTTAAGATAACAAAAGGGTAAATATTTAAAATTAGTGGAGGGAGAAAAGGTAGGAAGTCTACTTTTGTTTAATTTTGGAGTGGCCTTTTGAGAAATGTGGATTTCGAATTTGAATAAAACTCAATGGTAAAATTTATTTTTAAGATAACAAAAGGGTAAATATTTAAAATTAGTGGAGAGAGAAGTCTATTTTGTTTAATTTTGAATGGTCTTCTGAGAAATGAGAATTTACACACAAAACAAATTTGCAAATATTTAAAGAATGTAATCAATGATTGTACTTTTCTTTTTTTATATCTTAATGTGAAACCTACCAAGTATTTTTATCCAATAATTTATTGATTTTAAGTCGATTCTTCCACCTTTTCAGTAGAGGTTGCCATTAATAGTCAAAACATCAAAAATGGAATGCAATAAGATTATTCCTCTAGTATTAGATAAAGAATTGATCGTTATTTTTAATTTTAATGTAACTTTGGCCAGTGCCCGTATAGGGAAGTATAGTGGGGGTGGGCCAGATAAGGCAGAAAGGCCGGTCGGCCACCTCTCTCTAGTACCTAAATTAAAATCTAAGTCATAAGGGAACACTTTATGAACAAAACCAGTTAAGATTAATAAAAAAAGTACTTAATAAAAAAAATAATATTTTTGTTTAACATTAAATAAAATTTTATAAAAATTATAAATGAACTGAATAGATAAACAAAATTAGATAAAATTAATTTGTCAATTACAATAAGAAATGAATAGGTAAAAACAATAAAATTAAATCGACAACATAAGAATATATATAAACGAATAATATATATTTTTTTTTTTATAATGATATTGATACAAGAAGAAGTTGCACCAAGAAGGTACAACCTCTGAAGTCCGTGGTGGACCCTTGTAACGTGAAGATAAGGGGAGATTTAGGGATTGGGTAGAGGTCGAAGGTATCTGTGGATGCTGGTCTTGAAAGTTTGAAGGTTATAAGTAGCTGGAAAGACGGTCGGGGGAAGAGAATTCCAGTCTCTAGATGTCATAGGGATAAATGAATTGGCGAATGCGTTTGTTCGATTAGTATCTAGTTTAAGCGCGTAGGGGTGTTGAATTTATTTTTTATTATTTTTTGACATTGAATAAAATTCCCTTAAAGTTATAAAGGAAACTGAATAATTAATTCAAGGATTATTAACTATGATATTAATTATATTTATTAAAAAAAAAAAAAAAATATAACTTTTTTATAATTATAACAAGTTGTGTACTTAATGTCGAGGATTGTCTCAAACTGTTGTAAATTTGAATTCTACAAATGAATAGATCAATTACAACAATACATAAAAAACAAAAAATAAAACAACAAAAAACAAGGTACACATTATTCTAATACCATCAATTACAGGCCTATCCTGATGCATTTTCAAACAATCTATGTTTCATAAAAATAAAAATAAAATAATTGTGCTTTCTACACACAGAACCAAAATTGTACACTATTACATCTCAGCAGTGTCAAAAACAATTGTGGCTCCATTCTAACAACATAATTAATAAATTGCCTACAACTCCAAGCCATGGACCTTTTCTATTTTCGAAAAGGCCAAAATGTGTATACATAGAATGCTGATAAGGTAGAGTCAAATGTCATTTTATGTTATTCTCTCCTTGTTTCTTGTAATTAAAAACATGCCAATGACAATTTTTGAAAAAAATTTTGTAACCATTACAATTGCAATGTAAGGAAGCAACACTAAACAAATTTCTGTACTCCTTAGGTGCTGAAGAAGGGCCAACAGCCAGAAACAAAATTATATATAATTTGTACACCAATAAACACACATTGATGTTTTAAGTCCCACACTTAAAACAGTTTTATTATTACTTAACCAACAAGTAAATCATTTTCCGCAACACCTCCAACAAGAATACCATCTCTACTATATATTTATTTGATTAAATAAGCAAATATATAGTGACAAAGTAAATTCATTCAAGGTTTATTAATTATTATATTTTTTTTATTTTTTGGGCTTTTCGGCCTTTTTAGCCATAAGCCACTTTACGATACTATATATTTATTTTCAAATTTGTCTCTACTCCCGGGGTCAGATTTTAGCTGGATGCCCCGAGTCGGATTCGAACCCGGGTCCCCTGGTTAGCTCGCTGTCATGCTACCGCCTAGCCTATCTGACCCCCCTAATTATTATATTAATTATATTGATTTTCATTAAATAATCAAATATATCGTGACACGTATGTTGATAATAAGGGAGATTAATATATTAGATTGATTATATTTGTCATTAATCAAATAAATATGTTTAGTAACAATAAATTGGTATATTAATAATATATAATGAAGTACTTTGTTCAACATTATTAATAGAATTTAAATAGACAGGTTGATGTGATTTATACAGATATTAGCAAAGCTTTTGACACTGTAAACATTGATCTGCTTGTCTCTAAATTGAAGAGTTTTGGCTTTGATGGGCAGATATTGAAATGGTTAGATAGTTATCTGCATGGTAGACAACTTCAGGTTAGAATAAATAAATCTCTCTCATATATTATTGATGCAAAATCTGGAGTTCCTCAGGGATCTCATCTTGGACCTCTATTATTCTTGATATTTATCAATGATATTACCTGTTCCTTCAATAATGTTAGCTTTTTACTTTTTGCGGATGACCTCAAGCTCTTTCGCGAGATTAATAATATTCATGATGCAGTGATACTTCAGGGAAATTTTACTGAGCTTATTGGGTGGTGTGATAATAATGGCCTAAAGGTCAACTTCAATAAATGTTTTTCAATGTCTTACTTCAGGGGCACTAGGAAAATTAATTATAATTATGTTGACAGTGACGGTTCTGAAGTAAAGGAAGTATCCACTTTTAGGGACCTTGGAGTAACATTTGATCGCTCGCTTACCTTTGTTGATCATATCACAAAAATATCGAATCACGCTATGAAGCTCCTTGGCTTCATCATTCGTAATACAAAACATTTCTCAAACATATTTACATTGAAGAATTTATATTGTTCGATAGTAAGAAGTGGATTGGAGTATGCAAGTCCGGTGTGGTCACCCCATTGCGAAATTCATATCCAAAAGCTTGAGCGGGTGGAGCGAAAATTCGTAAGATATGTTGCCTTCAAACTCCATATCCCGATGATGAATTTATCTTATCAACACATATATTTCAATAAAATTTAGAGAACGCGGTGTTGGTTTATAGTGAAACATTGTTAAAATTAAATTAGGTTGGAGTTGGTGGTGTTTCACAAGGAGAAAAATTAAAATACAAAGATTTTTTTAGTTTACTCTATATATTTCGAGCTCTTAACTCATCGTCAGGAGAACATTGACTAAAGATAACATGATATTTTGAACAGAATTTATTTTAATTTTAATATGATGGACAGTTATTTATGACATAGTGTAAATATGAAAGAATTATCAGAAGGATGGAATGGCTTTAGAAAGCCGAATGACCAGATGTAGGGACAAAGGGCTGGGACAAAGAAAAGATATTTATACTTGGAAGTTGCCGAAAATTATGTATGTGTAATAAAGGAAGGCAATAAACTATAGAATGCAATGAGGGTGCATAGCGAAAATTTAATCTCTCATTTTCTATTTAAAAAATAAATAAAATTAAAAATAAACCCACCATACACCCTCATCGCACTCCAATTCAAATTAAATATCATTGATTAAGATGTCAATTATTGGTGAAGTTTTGATGTCTGTTTGATTGTTCAAGATGTTTTGATTAAGGTGTATGGCCTTTTTAATTTCAGCTGACTCCAATAAATCCAATTTCCTACTTTTTGGAATAAAATGTAAAGGGAGGGGGTTGGTCGATGAAGGTGAATGGTTGTGGTCAAACAAATGATCTGCAAAAGCCGAGGTATAACTAAGAGGGGGGCATTTGGGTTCAAACTATTCACCTGTAGATTGCGAAGAGATCTCATATGTTCAACGTGGCGTTGATTGAAAGATCTGCCTGTTTGCCCGATATAAAATGATTGACAGTCATTACATTGCAATTTATATACACCACTCATTGTTGTTGGTTTTATTATATCGATTTTATTGTTAACCAATATGGATGAAAGGTTGTTTCTGTTATAGAATGCGGGGGTGATATTAAGTTTGCGAAACATATTAGCTATAGGGTAGCTGAGTGGAGAATGGAAATAAAGTTTTTTAAAGTTTTTTTCTTTTGTTGGGATGATGGAATATAAAAGGGGGGCTGTTATTTTATAAATTACCTTTTTCTGAATATTGTCGATCAAGTGTCGGGGGTAATTGTTATTATCGCTTATTTTGTGGATGATAGCTAATTCATGGTTATAGTGTTCTAAGGTTAAAGGAATGTTTTCTAATCTATTGAACATTGAGTAGAAAACAGATAATTTAGTGTTGAGGGGGTGGTTAGAATCATAGGGAATTATAGTGTCTGTGAAAGTAGGTTTTCGGTAGATTTGATATTCAAATTGGTTAATTTTTCTCCTTGTGAAACACCACCAATTCCAACCTAATTTAACATATATTTCACTTTGCATCTCTTACCTCTTAGTCTAAGGAGAGAGCAAAGCGATTTCCTCTTTCTATATATATTCTATATATATATATATATATATACATTATTAAAATATAAATTATTTATTAATCAATATGTATATATTTATAGAATATGTATATATATATATATATATATATATGTCTTATCAATCACAGAATAAACAGTAATCAGCTTCTGGAAATGGTCACTTTCAATATAAATACGCACATGACGCGAAATCCACGATTGATTTTTACTCCATGCCATAAATATTCATATCTCAAATATTCCGGTATGAATCGGATTCTGGACACTGGAAATGACCATAGGGATGTGGACGTATTCGCGACTTCGAGGGATAAGATTAAGAAATATTTTATGTGTAAATTTAAGACTGCTTAAATAAAATTGAACTATTCACTTTTGGAATATATAATTGTTTTATCTATTATAATAAATTGTAACTCTAATATTTAAGCAAGTGTATGTTTGTTTTTTTCTATTCATTGTATTATAAATATGTAAGTACTTTCTGTAAGTGGGCTCATAGCCCGTACAATTGTTATAAATAAATAAATTAATTAATTAATCTCTTACATACCTTGGCGGCCGCCATCTCTCTCTTAGCGCCGAAGCATTGAACTACGATGCCCCAGTTTCGGCCTTGGGGAAGGTCTTTTCTGGACCCGGTGTTAAACAACCAAAGGGGGTGAAACCCATCTAAGCCGCGAAAGGGCAAAATTTTTCTATTAAACTACCTCCGGCTTAGCCGGGGCTTCAACAATTCCCAATAAACCCAGTAACAGTGGGGTGCCGCTATTTGGCTTCGTCTAATCACAAACCGTCAACAAACAAGGGGGCCCCAACGGAGCCTTTTTGAATGCAACCCAAACGTTCTTTTTCCAAACTCCCCCCTCCTCCTCCTAATTGGAAGTGGTACAAGAATTGCCCACCCAATCCAGCGCCCCTTGGTCCCACTCAAACCCCTGGGATTAAATACTTTTTAGTACAAGCCGTGGCTTCAATCATGGTGTTGTTTGTGGTGGTTTTCACGGAGGTCGAGTGGAAGCGATTAGGTGGAAGTTTGGTCGATAATAATTTAATGAGATGAGGGGTGGGATTAGCTCTGGCCATGAAATTGGGGATGGCCCCCCTGCATTTTTGATTTCCCAGCATCATAGAAAACCCTAAACTGGAAGAATCAGGCAATCTTGTTAACTTGACAAAAAATTGCTCCCTTAAGTTTGATAAGAACCCACGAGACCAAGGCTTTACCCTTGAAGGGTAAAATTAAAACCACTCCCACCAACCGCACCGTGTATCTGACTGTCAAACCGGTCGCCAGAAAATAAAGCCCCAATGCCACCCCGTTAGTGGGTGTTGCCAGGGCTGTTTCCAAGATGGTGTCCTTAGAATAAAACCCAGCCAGAAATGGAAGTCCACATAAGGCCATGTTCGACAAAACAAAGCAACTGGAGGTCAGGGGCATTTGTAATATCTCTTATGCGCTCGCACACACACACCTCCGCAACGAGATTCTCGATATTATCTCAACATTACACAACTTCGCCCACCCCTTGGCGATTTTCCCAACCCCACAACTTCTCACCATCTACAAGGCCCAAATCCGCCCCTGTCTCGAATACGGCTCTCATCTGTGGAGAGGAGCCTCAAAATATTCTCTTGCTACCCTTGATGCAATTCAGAAACGAGCCGTCAGGCTAATTGACGATTCTACCCTCACCGACTCCCTCGACTCCCTGGCTCATCGAAGAGATGTCTCTGCCCTTTCCCTTTTCTATAGATACTATCACGGCAGGTGCTCTGATGAGATAAAATCAATAATTCCCCCCAAAGCATGCTTTGCACGCAGCACACGTTTTGCCGACTCCCAACACTCTTTCGCGGTCAAATTAGAAAAGTGCCGGACCACTTCATTCGCGAATTCATATATCCCCATGACTTCAAGGAACTGGAACTCTCTCCCAGCCTCTATCTTTCCCAGCACCTATGATCTTCAAACCTTCAAAACCAGGGTGCATAGACACCTACGACTACACCCTCTCACTTAAACAACTTTCCCTTCTCTTCGGTAATGCAAGGGTCTTTCGAGATCCATAGGGGCTACATCTTTACTGGTGCACCCCTTCTTGCATTCGATTGCATTAAAAAAAAAAAAAAAAAAAAAAAAAAAACCGCTTTAAGGAACAGCTCTCTCCCCCGGGCCGCAAATACTACATCTCAGCAATACACGCACTCCGCCCGCCCCTTTGCGATTTTCCCAAAACCGCTTTAAGGTACAGCTCTCTCCCCGGGCCTCAAATACCACAACCCCTATTATCATATTGTAAATTTCTCGGATAAATTTTTCACATGGGTGGTTTTCCGTTGCCTTCGCCTGGTTTTAGTGAGGCCCTTTGCATTTTTAACAAAGATGAAAATTGTTCTAACTAAAGGTACGTTTTCCTCTGTGGGACTATCACGATAATAGTTCAACAATAATCGTGCAACGAGAAAAACGTACTTTAAGGCGAGATTCGATTCGAGTGAATTAAAGCGCCTTAACCACTGCACTATCGGCGCCTCTTATGAGTATTGAATAATGTTAATTAAAAAGGAATAGTATACAGGGTGGTGACTTGGCCGACGCAGCATAGCGATTGCAATGTTAATTTTTGAATGTGCATTTGTTTGCTCCCCTAATTATTTTAGAGTTAAAGTTCTTATAGGTTTTTTGTAGAGAACAATATGATGAATCCGAACATATTTTTGTTTTCAAATTTTGAAATTTCAGAACCGTAATAATCAACATTATAAATAATTGTATTTTTACAAAAATCACTGAACCCATGGAATTATTAAAACAAACAAGGCATTTTCATTTGTTGTTTCTATTTGACGTTTAATAGTGATGTCTTTAGTGATAATGTAGCGGCCCGCTTTCGCTCATGGCGACGAGCCTTGAGACACGGCCGCTAGATGACTCAGTCGGATCGTTGAGTCGTTTTTGCATGAGTGAAATATTATCACCCATGCTATAATTAAAGCAACTCGATTCGACTGGGGAAGCGAACCGATTCGAACCTGGAGGGGCCACCGCCATCAAGCAGCCCCTCCCCTGCACACACCCTATATGAACACGCAAGATTGTTAGGACCCCATCGACTTGATGGGGGCGCAACACAAAGCGCCACACAGCACTCGGCACACGAGAGCCCTAACAGCAATAATTACAGCGCTTTTTGCAGTTATTGGAAGAGGATATAGTTCCGGCTGTAACGGAAAATGCTCGAAAAAACCAAGATATTAGGTTCCAGATGGATGGTTGCCCCGCACACAACAGCCGCAATGTCCGTGAATTTTTAAATAATCATTTTGAGAATAAAATCATTGGTCCGAGGTTTACGATTAATTGGCCTGCAAGGTCCTCCGATCTTTCTCGCAACGATTTTTTTCTTTGGGGACATTTAAAATCAAAGATTTACTTTGGACAAACATTTCAAAACTTAGATCAACTCAAAAATCGTATACAAGCCGAATGTGATAAAATATCACAATACCAATTAGCAAATGTCAGACGAGAATTTTACGAAAGGTTGGTCCATTGTTTAGTGGTAAATGGTGGTTTATTCGAACATTTGTTATGATTGTTTTTTTTATAATTTTATGCATTTGTTAATTATGTTAAAAAATTAAATTCTGTTTACCTTACTAATTTTATTGTTTTAATTACGTTTAAAAATATTACTTATAATTTCGTTGATTATTCTTGTGAAAATTTAAAAGCTCGTTCTAAACTTCATCTACGTGAATCTACTATTTTTATTTATCAATGACGAATACAAAACTCAGCCCATTCAAATTTAACGAGTTTCTCATTATGGTGTAAATCTGCGCTTTTATAGGCCCTTGATTGATCGTATAAGGAAGGGGTAGGTCAGGTTACGTCCGCTCTTAATAAAGTAAATTAAATAAAAATATATATATTTAATAATAAAAAAAGTTATAAGAATTATAAATTGATAAAGAAAATATTTAATAAAAAGACTTATTTAATAATAACAAAAAAAATATTTAATAAAGAAAACAATCGGTTTTGATATTGGATAACAATTCAATTAAGTTAACGAAAACAGAATAATTAAGTAAAATTATCTTGCCAATTACATAAGGATTGAATAGTTAAAACCGTGAAATTAATTTGACAACTTAAGATATAGATGATAAATTATTATTATTTTATCACTCACATAGGATGGCCATCATCTCCAATTCTCGCACGTGCACGTACTCACCCCTATTCTCAACCCAAAATTCACAAAGTTCTCACCCCTTGTCCTCTCTCTGCCGCTAGGCTAAAACCCGCTCTTGATCTCTCTCCTCTCAAGGCTAACGCCGCTCTGCCTTTTCGTCCCGCCACGCGTTCGACCACTTCTGGCCCCTCTCCTCTCGCGGGTGCTCGCTAACTCACTTATACGCCCTTTTCGGCTTCTCATTGTTGCGCTCACACTCTCTCTCGACGGGGACACCTCCCCGGACCCTCATTGTGGCACTCACACTCTCTCTCGACGGGGACACCTTCCCTGGACCCTCATTGTGGCACTTCAGCTGGCTAGCGGGCGATTTCCCAATAATCACACAGACATCGCCCGCAGGGGCAGCCCGTGGGCTGCCGAGCCGCTCACCCCTCACTCACTTCTCGCCACCCTCCAAAAAACACGGATATCAGCCCGCATGGGCGGCCTGGGCCGCCCGCCCATCCACCCTCAATCGCTGCCTCCCACGCACTCCCGATAGACGCCGTCCGCTCGCTTTTCTCACCCACACATCCCTCGGTCACTTCGCACACAGACAGGCCCGCCTCCTTCTTGCGTCTCTTCCCCTCTCGCCCAGGGTAGCGTCTGTCTCTCTCCCACTCCCTTGCTCGGGAGCTAATATTCACTACACTGGATATAGGCACAGCGCCAACCTGTCTCGCTGCTAACTAAGCAGTTTACTGAGGCTACTACCTATTCCAACAAATTAGACTTTCTTTAACTTAATAAATAAATTACAGGCTAAGTATTCGCTAAGGGCTGTAGCCCTTACATCCTTCCCCGTTTTATAAAAGATGTCTATGTCCTTGGACATAGACATCCTTTTACAGTTTGCCCGGGGGTCCGTCACTTAACGTTAAACTACACATAGAACTTATCCACAACTTAAAACTAACTGAACCACTTATATCCTATCTTAAAAGTGTACAGGCGCCTGGTTGTCTGGCTGCTGAATCAGCGATTCACTCAACCTACTACCCAACCAGACAACCTTCGCCTTAATACACTAACTAAATAATAATACAATTTATTTAATCACTAACTAATACTAAATTAAGGGTAGTAACCCTTACATCTGTCCCTAGTGCACCGCCACCATTTACAATGGTAATCAATAAATTCTAATAAGAACTGATTTTACAAAGTTCAAATTTAACAACCGTCACTTAGAAACAACAAATGAAAATGCCTTGTTTGTTTTAATAGCCCAAGAGCCCACGACGGCCAGACCTTCGTTATTTTATAAAAGCTGAAAATTTTTCTGTGCATGTCCCCTATACAGGTAAGAACGACCAGCGACTATAGAGTTTGGGTTGTGGTTACTTTGGCAGGTAACAGGTAATAAAGGTGTATAAAATAGTACTTTAAATTCGTTAAAGTATAAAGCTCAATTTTTATATTTTCTTCGGGATAACTTTAGAAATCTCGTCATCCATTGCCGGACACTTATGACAGTTGCTACCCCCTGCCAGACACCCCTAAACTTTAAGAAACTCAAGCTTGAGTGGTTTGCCATAAAAGAATTTAGTCTTTTTGATTTTTAAGTCGATTCTTCCACGTTTTCAGTAGAGGTTTCCATTAATAGTCAAAACAACAAAAATGGAATGCAATAAGGTTATTCCTCTAGTATTAGATAAGAATCGATGGTTATTTTTGATTTTAAGTCGATTCCTCCATGTCTTCAGCAATGGTTACCAATAATAATCAAAGCGTCAAAAAATCTAATGTAAAAACCATTAAAACTGTCCGCCTATTGAGGTAACATTTTTATAGGTCGCCAAGTAACATATTTAAAATTTATCTTTTATATTATAACGAAAGTATAATTATAATTGATTAAAGTTTAGGGGTGTCTGGCAGGGAGCAGCAACTGCCATAAGTGTCCGGCAATGGATGACGAGATTTCTAAAGTTATCCCGAAGAAAATATAAAAAATTGAGCTTTATACTTTAACGAATTTAAAGTACTGACTTTATACACCTATTGTTAGGGCTCTGTGAGGTGAGTGCTGTGTGGTGCTTTGTGCGCCCCCATCAAGTCGATGGGGTCCTAACAATCTGTTGAGTGCAGGTTGTAGGTTGCGTGTTCATATAGGGTGTGTGTAGGGGAGGGGCTGCTGGTTGGCGTTTGGCCCCTCCAGATTCGAATCGTCCGAATCCGTTCGCTGCTCCAGTCGAATCGAGTCGCTTTAATTATAGCATGGCTGAGCTATATTTCGCTCATGCAAAAGCGAGGCAACGATCCGACTGGAGTCATCTAGCGGCCGTCTCAAGGCCTGTCGGCCGAGCAAGAGCTGAAGCCGCTACACACCTTTATTACCTTTTACCTGCCAAAGTAACCACAACCTAAACTCTATAGTCGCTGGTCGTTCTTACCTGATATAGGGGACATGCAAAGAAAAATTTTCAGCTTTTATAAAATAACGAAGGTCTGGCAGTCGTGGGCTCTTGATCTATAATAATTCCATGGCCTCAGTGATTTTTGTAAAAATACAATTATTCATAATGTTGATTATTACGGTTCTGAAATTTCAAAATTTGAAAACAAAAATATGTTCGGATTCATTATATTGTTCTCTACAAAAAACCTATAAGAACTTTAACTCTAAAATAATTAGGGAGCAAATAAATGCACATTCAAAAATTAACATTGTAATCGCTATGCTGCGTCGGCCAAGTCACCACCCTGTATATACGAGCTGCTCCAGGCGAGCCTTCGGCACGCCCTCTCACAGCTCGGCCCGCCGGAGCAGATGGCCCTGGCCAGCGGCGTCTCGGTATGTGATTATTAGTTCTGTAATATATATTTGTAATATTTTGCCCCCACTTTCGCCCCCACTCACTCATTTCGGCTATTGATTTTTACAGCATACATTTTATATAGTCTAACCAAAACTAACATTACAAAATTTGATCTATATCGGAGAGAGTATTAATTTTTTTGCCCCCACTCACATTTTGGGAGGTTGAAATTATTATTTAGATATTTGCAAATAAATAACTCTCAGTTTTCTAAAGAGTAAATGTACAAGAAAGCTAAAAATTTCTATATTTTGCCCTCCCCCTTTCGCCCCCATACAGTCAATTTTGATAGTTGATTTTTACAGGAATAGTTTCTTAAAGTAATAAAGAATAATTCTACAAAATTTGATCAAGATCGGAGAGTTTTGATTTTTGCCCCCATTCACATTTTAGATAGTTAAGGGGGGAGGGGTTGGATTATAAAAAATCTTGAAATTATTTTTTAGATATTTGCAAATAAATAATCCACAGTTTTCTAAAGAGTAAATGTACTAAAAAGCTAAAAATTTCTATAATTTGGCCCCCACCCCTTCGCCCACATACAGTCAATTTTGATAGTTGATTTTTACAGGAATCGTTTCTTAAAGTAATAAAGAATAACTCTACAAAATTTGATCAAGATAGAAGAGAGTTTTAATTTTTGCCCCCACTCACATTTTGGATAGTTGGGAGTCGAATTTTAAAAAATTCTGAAATTACTTTTTAGATATTTGTATTTAGAATTTTATTAAGTAAAAATCAAGTAGATATCTTATCGTTCTTAATTGAAAATGCATAATTAGTGTAAACACATCGCAAAGATATTTTGCTCCTTTTGACCGCTTAAGGGGTCGAATTTCAAAAAATTCTGAAATTAGTTTTTAGATATTTTAATTTAGTATGTTTATAAATAAAAAGCAAGTAGATATTTTATCGTCCTTAAGAGATATCGAATAACACTGCCCAACAATGATAAAAAATTTTAAGAAAAAAATAAAAACCGACTTCAAAAAATTAAATGCAACAAATAAAATACACTAAAAGGTATAAAATAATTATTATCTTATTTAGTTACAACTAAACGACGAAATATTAACACGAAATTACTTTTTAAAGTCTGTGCCAAACAAACTATGCCTATAAGCGAGCGTACCCGCCAAACGTACTAAGTAAGATCCGTCGAGTGCGATTCATAAAAGGTATATGTTTGGCACCGACTTCAAAAAGTAATTTCGTGTTAATATTTCGTCGTTTAGTTGTAACTAAATAAGATAATAATTATTTTATACCTTTTAGTGTATTTTTATATTTGTTGCACTTAATTTTTTGAAGTCGGTTTTTATTTTTTCTTAAAAATTTTTATTTTTCTCTTTTAGTGATGTTATTAATAGTGATTATATCATCAGAACTTGACCAAATTAATATGACACCATCCCTAAGACACCCCTTTCGGATAAAAAAAGAACCATCGAAATCGGTTCATAAACAAAGAGGTTAGGTCTAAAACAAACCTAATAAAAAAAGGTCTAATACCTATGAAAAAATCGAAAAAAAATGGGACCAATCGGAAGCTAGACTGGACCCAATGCAAAAAAATTTTTCAAAATCGGTTGGCAATTGGCGGAGATATGAGGTAACATAGGCACAAAAAAAAAAAAAAAAAAAAAAAAAATTCAGTCGAATAGAGAACCTCCTCCTTTTTTGAAGTCGGTTAAAAATGCTTCGGGCTCAAAAATAGCTGATTCTTATGTATTTCCACCTGCTGAATTCAAAAATCACCATAAAGATTACCGATTAGCTCTTGTTTTGGAGATATAATCGATCAAAACGGTGAAAAAGACCATGTTGACCTATATTCGAGTTCCGTTAGATATTAAACAACAATATTTGAGATCACAATATTTTGTTGAACTAATAGAAAACAGCCTCCTCTTGAATTTTCAAATTATCACTTGTTTGTAGCTCAATTAGAACTCGAGTTATAACTAAAAAACTAAAACTACGTGATTATAAAGGATAATAAACATTAATAAAGTAAAGAGAGTGTAGTTTCACAGTGAATGAAATAAAACTCAAAGAGGTTTATACAAACTCAATATATTTCGGATTATTAGTCCATCATCAGGAGTTTACAGGTTAAAAACTCCTAATGATGGACTAATAATCCGAAATATATTGAGTTTGTATAAACCTCTTTGAGTTTTATTTCATTCACTGTGAAACTACACTCCCTTTACTTTATTAATTAATATTATGTTTCACCTAAAACCTACACCACTTGCCCTAAGTAAAATTGATAAATTTATTAAGTGGGAGATAAATTTAAAAACCCTAAATTATAGAACGGAGAATTTACCACTGCTCGAAGGCCCTAAAAACTTAGTAAATTGGATATTTGATTGTATCTAACTTTCTGAGCTTTGGCTCGTGAAAGATTCCATCAGGACATTTCTGTTATGGAACAAAGATATCAGGGCCAATGGAATGAAGTAATGCTTGCGGATTACTGTTGGTCTTTGTGTAGGGATGCTCCGGAACTCACTTACAAGAGGCAAGCTAAAAAACGACGATCTGATGAAGGCACCACATAAATCTCTTCAGACACGACCATCTGTGAAGTATTATTCCAGCAATGTAGAACTCTTAGAATGTAACTACAATTTGTAAAAAATAAAATGCACTTTCAATGTTGTTAGCATATGTAATTAAAATGTATCTTTTTCTCTTGATCCGCCACCTACTGTATTTCACAGAAACTAGAGCTAAGAAAAAATTTTCATTGTCATATTCGTTTTTCTCAACCCAAAATTGGTAGGAATTGACTCATCAAGTGCTCGAAGCATTTAAAAATTATTTTTTTGTTGCCCAGTGTAATCAGTGAAAACACACTTTGCCCCCTTTGACTTCTTCGGGGTCGAATTTCGAAAAATCCTTTCTTAGTGAGCTCCTATCTCATAGATGTAATATCCTCTCCAAATTTCATGTCTCTATGTCCAGTGGTTCTGGCTGTTTTGATGATGAGTGAGTGAGTGAGTGTATCGGGCAAAGAATTTTATATATATAGATAATAATATATTTCGAGCTGTAAGCTCATCTTCAGGAAAGAACAGAATTATATCTAATACAAAATTCGAATGCAAAAGTTTTTATAGGTTTAATGAACAAGAGAGAGATTGTTTTATTTCACAAAGAGAAACAAAGAGGTTGTCCTCTGCTTTATTTGACTCTCTTTGTGAATCAACAACTCTGCTACTCTCGGCAAAACAAAAACTTTTTAATTGTTTTCTTTGTTTAAATTATTTTAAGGGATAATCTCTTTTTTTGAAAAATTTAGGGTTTTCTCTAATGACCTATAGATAAATAAAAGAAAATTAGAAGTACCTTGGCTATTATCTATAGGCTAGGAATGTATTTTTTTTTTGGCTTTGTTATTAAAAGGTCTATTATAATATTTTTCTTTAAATCGAGTTGATTATTGATAACATTTTCATTATTCGACAGGGCAAATTTTATTTCAGTGGACTCAAGAAGATGTGTTGGGGACAATCGAACTTTTTGGAAACCACTGAAACAGACAGACAGGAATTTTGTTGAGGGTGTTTTTGTTCATAATTTTGCTTGAAAAGTGTGCAATCAAAATTTGGCGTGATTTGAACCAATGTACAGACAAAACCTTAAATTTATATATATAGTACTAAAATATATAAATAAATATCCGAGAGCTGAACGCCCTTAATAGACAATGGGTGAGTTCGGTTCATTTTCAAGTGAACGAAACTCTTAAAAAATCTCTAAAATAGAAAGGAACAAAATTACATAGGTAAGTAGGTACTACAGTAAATAAAATTATTTTTGTTTATATTATAGATTTTATTTATCATAAATTAATTACAAAAGAATGAGGTGGAGGGAAATTGATATTAAAGACAATAGAAATAAATTTCAAACCACTCTCGATAATTCGAAATAAAAGGGACTAAAAGAAAAATTGGAATTATCAAGAGGAAAAAAAAATTCGAATTATTAAGAGTTTTTATTATATTTTTGAAAATATGTTTGAGCTTACATAGATTTTATTTATTAAATTTCTTCCAGAACTTAAGTGACTTGATTTAAATTTTTCATTAAATTGAAGGGTTGGTTTTGTCACAATTATATTTATATACCGGGTGAGTTTTTTATCTTATAACTCAAAAACAGAGAAGAGAAGTTTCAAATAAAAGTTTATTTATATCGAGGGGGAAACGAAACTACGCTATTGTTTATCGACCTAGAACAAGCTTTCAATGGTATTTCAAGGTCAACTTCTTTTTTCTAACGGAGCCCTATATTTTTCGTTACGTCACCATATTCTAAAATAAAAACTGAACAACTTTCATAAGAACTATTTTTTTATAGGACGTCAATTAGAGGAAATATATGAATCAATTAGATTTCAAAAAAATCTTAATAATTATTTTTAACAATTAACTAGTTTATCAAATAACAATGATTAAATAATTAATTATTAAATAAATAATTATTAAATTAAAAAGTCACAACAATGAAAATAATAATAAGTGTATATAATGATCTTAGAACTTCATTATACACAGATTTAAAATATTATTTTCTGCTTAATAGAACTATTTAAAATTCTTGAGTTTAAAAAAGTTTATTTCTCGTGTTAATCCAGTAAATAGTTATATTGTATTACCATAATAAAAATGGACCATTTTTGTTGAAGACAAAATTAAAATGGTCTTAATTTATGCGATGAATGTGGAAGAAATGTTATGGGGCTGTCATTGAAATGAATGACAAGCGTTTTCCTTATAGGAATACACCCTCACAAGCTTCATTTTATTGTGTTCTAAAACTGTTAAAAAAAATAAGGAAATTGGAAGTGGAATTCATCCAGAAGACTTGCGATACAATCTAGAATGTCACAGAACATAGTCGGAAAATTATTAAATTATTTATTTAATAATTAAATATTTTACATTATTATTTAATAATTAAATGTTTAATCATTATTATTTAATAATTAAGTTGAATAATTGTTAAGAATAATTATTATTTGGATTTTTTTGAGATTTAATTGATTTAATATTTTGTTTATTTGTTGTCCTATAAAAAAACAGTTCTAATAAAAGTGGTTTAGTTTTTTTTGTATATTTAGGCAATGTAAAGAAAAATATAGGTTTCTATTTAAAAAACAAAAGTTGACGCTTGAAATACCCTTGAAAGCTTGTTCTAGGTCTACAGTAGCGTACTTTAGTTTCCCCTTTGATATAAATTAACTTTTATTTGAAACTTTTTTTTCATATAATGCATTGTTTTTGAGTTATAAGACTGTCTCAAGATAAAAAACTCACCCGGTATACAAGTCTATTATTAGTTGTTTTTTAATCTCAAGTTGGTTATTTAGAATATTTTTATTATTTGTAATGGCTATTTTAATTTCTGATTTTTTTCAAAAATTTCTTTACTTTATGTATTTAGTAAGGTGACCCCCTTCAGTCCTTTGGAGAAAATACTCCTTTGGATAGGAAGGATTTTGAAGTCATCCTAATCGCTGAACATAAATTGATGCATTTAATATTTCATCCACCTTATTAAAAATTGAAGGTTTGAGAATTAAGTTGTAATTTAAGTAATTCGGGGCATAAATCATGGACAAAGTTAGGGTCAAGTTCAATCTCGTGTAAAGTCAAAATTTTAATTTTTCTCCCGATTCTCATAAATAACCTAACGAGTTCATTAGCAAATTTGGGTAAAACATGAATATATATTTCCGTAAGTAATGGAAATCTCCACAGATTTTCGATGACATTTTTTTCTGGAAAGTGTAGAGCTATATTTTTTGTTTTTGGACAAAATTGCGAAAAACATTTTAAAATGGTTAAGGTTTTATATTTATCACAAAATTCGGTAATGTTAGATAATTTTTGGGAATTTCATCACCATGTCTAATCAAGGGTAACACCAAACTTAATTCTTGTCCCATGCCTAAACTTTTCAAATTAGGAAGAAGTTTCAGGAGTCTGGCACATTTTGATTTACCTAATCGTATTCCTTCGATATATTCAATTTTTAGGAGTCCACTTTGAACATCCTGATCATGCAGGTTAAAATCCTCGTTGAACAAAAGTTGAGTGATTGGACAATAATAGGTACCATAACATTTCACTCGGAGAGATTTCAACTGAGTGGTTTGTTTCAGAAAAACTTTTGAAATTTTCTTTGTTCTCACGTTTCATCCATAAACATCTCAAATCGACCGTTTCGATATTCGGACAGTATTTCGGTATTAATTCCTAAAATGGATTTGACATTTTTCTCTTGACTGATACCTCGTTGAAAGCCTAGGAATTTTGTATTCTCGTCAAGGAAAATAGGAAGACATTTCAAGATAACGTCTTCGCTAAGATCTTCTTCATCAGGAGAGGAACCTCTGCAGCAATTTGTATTTCTGCACAGGGAGGATAGAATTTACAATTTTCCTCTTATCATCCAATCCAGCGTTTTTTTCCAGGCCCTCCCTGAGAATGTTGAACACGTTATCCAGGTCCCCATCGTTCAATCTACTTGTTCGAAATGACATTATGAGATCTGGAACATAGGAGAAGGTCCCCATACAAAGACGAATTATTTATTATGTCTAATATTTTGTCATAAATAAGGTGATGCGACCACCCACATGACTTTCCCACACACTGCTCCTATTCTCTTTTATCTAGTCTTATTAAACGAGCAAAAATTGTATTATATATTTATATATTTGTATCTTAGTTCTAATTTGAAAACGGCTCTACCGATTTTGATTAATTGATCTTTTCTTAATTAAAGTAATTATTGATAGATGAAAATGTCAATAAATAAACTGCAACGGATCGTTGCTAAACTTTATCCAAATTCATTTGAAATATTAATATGTTTGTTCCTTTATTATTAATCAGATATCACTTGCAATTTGTAGTTCATATTGACATTAATTCAAAAATAATTCTCATTTAAGAGTCGAGGAATAACCATTCCACATTGGATTTTTGACATTTCGGTTATTATTGTAACCATTGCTGAAGACATAGAGGAATCGACTTAAAATCAAAAATAACGATCGATTCTCATCTAATACTAGAGGAATAACCTTATTGCATTCAATTTTTGATGTTTTGACCATTAATGGCAACCTCTATTGAAAACGTGGAAGAATCGACTTAAAATCAAAAAGACTAAATTCTTTTATGGCAAACAACTCAAACTTGAGTGAGCATGGCTTGGAGGCCTCCAGGTACTTACTTATTAAATTATTATACTAATATAATACTTAGAGAGAAAAGTTTCCCTTGTATTTTCAGTCGAATATAAATATTTCAAATTTCATATATAATAATATAATATTATTTGCATAAATTTTGAATGAATTTTACATATTAATTTAAAAAAGTAATATTTTTTATCATATTTTGAGTTTTAGAAATTGAAAATGATCATTAATGTGTATTATATATGTAATAATTCATGCAAATGTAATATTATTATATATGATTATATCTCAATAGTTAATTTATACACAGAGACATAGACAGCTGTTTAGCGAAACAGGGGGCACCACGAGTAGGCAGCTGTCACCACCCCCCACATGGATAGATAAATAAATAATAATAAAAGGAATATAATTTTGATCGCAAATTATATAATATCATACTCATAGAGTGATATTTTTAAAATTTTAAATATTTTCTTTATTTTCAAATGTCCAATACAATTTGAAAGCCGAAAATAATTAAAATCTCAAGGTTAGACACGTATTTTGAAACAAATAGGAGACATTATATTTGTAACAGAATACGTCTAGACTTGAGATAAGTAATTGTTAAAAGACCTTGTACGAATCAAATACCAGTACAATGTCTCCAATACTGCAATTTGATTCGTATCAAAGTCTTAAACATTGGAAATTTTGTATAAAAATTTTGTCAAATATTTGTTAAGAAACAAATATAGAAAAATTTATAACGTCTAAGTATGATGAGAGAAAGTTCGATATTGAGTTGTGCATAAAATCAGAAAAAGAAAATAATTAGATTGAAGTATCGAGGGGAAAATTTAAAAAGAAGGGGATAATTTTGAAAAGTGTATTATTTATTATTTATTCTTGAATGTTATTTTTTTAAACAAAATTGAAATTGTATTTATCTATCCATGTGAAATAAATTTATTAAACTGAAAATATAAAGACGAAATTGCTCGGAAAAAATTTAGACAAAAAAGAAAAGATTACAAAATTGGATATAGATAATTTTGAAATTTAATTAATTTATTTTTTTGTACTTAATAATTTAATAAAAATGTTAGTATTAGTAGGACGAGCACCTACCTGAAAATAGAAATAGCCAATCATATCATAAGTGTGACTAAATAATAATTAATATAATGAGATTTAGTAGCTTGGGTAATTATGAACGTAGAATTTCTATTATACTCCGAGTGTTTATTCATATTAAGAGTCTACTATTATGTGGCTGAAAGTAAAATTATCGCGAAATTCAAGAGAAATGCACGATACTCCTAATTTACTACCAAGACCATACTTCTATTATACTAATCTCTTATTCCATAGTCAATAGGAAGAGTGGAAAAGTATAAAAATAATATAGAGAATTTTTGAGTTGAATTTCAGGAGACAGCCATCTCGTTAATTAATTTATAGAAGGTTCTATATTTATTCCATCGAAGTTTTGCTTGTTAGGTTGTTATTCTCAACTGAGTTCAAAGGAGTAGGCAGGTCAGCAACTTAACTGATGCAAACAATTCATTCACAATTCAATGTGTTTTCTAGCTACCCCATCGTATCTTGAATTTAATTAATAATTTTATTTTTGTAAGTGTAAGTGAGAGGTCTCAGCCCACAAAGCAAGAAATTCTCAAACTGACGATACGAAAGGTTTAACATTTATATTAAATACATAAAATTGTAAGATATATATACCTAAATATATAATACCATTTTGAAAAAACGCTGACAGAAAAGAGATGTTTTGGGTGGGGGATTGAGAGGGTTGGCTGATGTCATTTTCAAATAAGGGTAACGACTTACACATAAAGAAACGGGGCCCCGGGAGCCTGGAGTGCGAGCTCCAGGTTGTCCACCCCTGTTCATAACCAATCATAACGATTGATTTTTGGGTGGGTAGGGTCATTGAAAACTCCTCGGGCCAATTCAACTCTCCGGCCATCCCCTGCAGCCCCGCTGCCACCCCCATTAACGCCAGCTGGGATTCACAAAAGTTGGTGATAAAGAAGAGTGACCGGGGATCGAATTCAAATATAGTCGAGTATATATTGGTAACCGAATACCTAGTGAATTGGCATCTGTGTATTTGAGGGTGTAATTTCAAAACAAACCGATTGGTCGAGGACAAAATCATCTCATGCATTTCAATTAGATAACATTGGTTAACCATAATTGCATGCAACAGCAAGTTATGTATGGAGTTTAGTGTATTTAGGGATTGTCAATATAGTTAGAGTTGGATTG
The DNA here is from genome assembly GCA_024734495.1 of Forficula auricularia. NCBI lineage: Eukaryota > Metazoa > Arthropoda > Insecta > Dermaptera > Forficulidae > Forficula > Forficula auricularia. Next base: position 9,320,745 of record JALMQS010000055.1, on the reverse strand, counting down.
TGTTATATGCACATACACCAGCCATAGGGGCTTAATATAATACTGATCGCCTCTATTGTAATACTAAAATCAATCGAATGGGTCTTCCATAGTGTTTCCATATCATTTTCATTTAATCCCATTTAAGAAATTAATAACAATCATGTCAAAATATTCAAAAGTGATATGAACCGCTGAAAATCCGATATTTGTCCTCGAGTAAGGGTGGGGATGACTCCCATTGTTAAAAAGTAACGTAGCCTGAAGGGCTATAATCTAAGTCGATAGATGCAACTTTATGGGGGTATTCCACCCGTCGGCAAGTGCTCAGGTGTAAAGTGGGGTCCTGAGAGGCGATTGGGAGGGGCTGACATCCGGGGTCTGTCTTGAAGAAGGAGGTCGTTTATTTTTAGCACTTGTCCCCCAATGCACAAATGTATATTTAAAGTGAATAATTCAATGGGGGACTTCAATAAAAATTGGTAAATATTTTACATTTAGAAAGCAAATTTATTTTCCTTTAAATTATTATTTAGATTTTAAAAAGTTAGGTCAGAAGGAGAAAAAGAAGAAAGCCTACAATATTAGGCAGTAAAACACATAACTAGTCTATCAACAATATAAAAATTGTATGACCTCGTAAAATAGAACAAAAGGGAGAAAAAACATACTTAGGCAATCTAAAAATCATGAAATAAATAATGGATGAAAATTGATAAGTTATATAGAGAATTTTTTATGTAGGGTTTGACCAGGCGTAAGACCATTTAAAACATATATTGACTTTTATTAATTTGTAATTGGTTTTTCTGTAAAATAATGTTAAATTAATTTATTTTTAAATTTAAAAATATACTAGTCTTTTTAATTTATAATGTAGAGCTGGTTTTTCTGAAAATAATGTTAAATTAATTTAATTTTAAATTCATTATATTATTTATTCAAAGATCTATTTAAACTTGCAAATCAAGTCGAATCAAAAAGATCGAAACTCCAATAAGAAGAATTTGGGCAGAAAGCCTACAAATCGTGACGTCACAAATCCAGCTTGGTGTTGAATTTATTATTCATTTCAAAGGAGAGAGAGACAATGAATATTTAATCATAATAAGTGAATAGGCACTTTTTTTTCAGGAACTTTTCTTATTGATAATATATACATTGCTTAAAGAATCGATCTGTCGCATAAAAAATGTGATAAGCCTAATTAATCATAATTTCAATTAATTTTTTATAAATAAAATTCAGTTTTTAAATTAAACCAATAGAAGTTCAACTATAGAAAAGTTTGAAATATATTGAGAAAGAAATTCTTTGAAAATAATAATATGTTAGAGATATAAGGTGGTCATTTGTGAATTGAGGGCAAATGACAGAAGAGAACGTCTAGGAGGCAATCCATGCTGCCAGTACCAGAAAACAGTGAAGTCACATCAAAGGCTTACTACACCCCTCAGGGAGTATAGACTAGAAGAGAAGAGTTTATAGTTGAGCTTTTGTAGCCTTTGATAAAATATAGATTTGAATTTTTTCAACATCGAATCAGTGATAGAAAAATAATTGAATTTTCTTAAAGGTAGATAGCCTACACGACATTTAGATTCCTTGTGGTATAATTTTTGTTGGAATATTTTTAGAGCACGATTATGAACAAATCAAGCCCTCCCCGCAATGATCTCCTAATGAACTGGAATAATCCTATTACTTTTAAATTAATATTTTTAACCGACTTCAAAAAAGGAGGAAGTTATTAATTCGACTGAATTTTTTTTTTTTTGTGTCTATGTTACCTGATTTCTTCGCCACTGGTGAACCGATTTGGATGATTTTTAACCGACTTCAAAAAAGGAGGAGGTTCTCTATTCGACTGATTTTTTTTTTGTGCCTATGTTACCTCATATCTCCGCCAATTGTGAACCGATTTTGAAAAAAAAAATTTGCATTGGGTTCAGTCTACCTTCCGATTGGTCCAATTTTTTTTCATAGGTTTTAGACCTTTTTTGTTAGCTATGCTCATGCCTAACTTCTTTGTTTATGAACCGATTTCGATGATTCTTTTTTTATTGGAAAGGGGGTATCTTAGGGATGGTGCCATATTAATTTGGTCAAGTTCTGATGATATGATCACTATTAATAACATCATTAAAAAGAGAAAATAAAAATAATTTTTAAGAAAAAATAAAACCGACTTCAAAAAATTAAATGCAACAAATAAAATACACGAAAAGGTATAAAATAATTATTAACTTATTTAGTTACAACTAAACGACGAAATATTAAGATGAAATTACTTTTTTAAGTCGGTGCCAAACATATACCTTTTATGAATCGCATTGGCACAGAGTACAAAAAGTAATTTCATGTTAATATTTCGTAGTTTAGTTGTAACTAAATAAGTATAATTATTTTATACCTTTTAGTGTATTTTATTTGTTGCGTTTAATTTTTTTGAAGCCGGTTTTATTTTTTTCTTAAAATTATTTTTTTGCATTGTGTTCAGTATAGTTTCCGATTGGTCTCGTTTAAATTTCATTGGTATTGGACCTTTTTGCTATGTATGTTCACTCATAACTTCTTTGTTTATGAACCGATTTTAATGATTCTTTCTGTGTTTGGATCAGTATAGCTCCAAGGTAGTCAAGATACCTAACCATTTATTTATTTTATGTATGTTCAGCGAGAACTTTTTGCCACTTGGACCGATTTCGATGATTCTTTTTTTATTGGGAAGGAGTAGATTAGGGGTGATCGAAATTAATTTAGTCAAGTTCTGATGATATGATCAATGACAAAATAACGTAAATCTCCAATTCTTATGAGGAAATAATAGAATTATAATAATAAAATCTTTTATAAAAAATCAATATTAAAACATTCATTTAAAAGCCGCAAACGTTTCAAGAGAATTTCTATATTTATGAATTGAATTTTATTATCATTTTCTGATTCATTCGCATGACGCTTTCTCTTACGAGATGCATGCAAGGTATTATCTTAAGTCACTATTAATAACATCACTAAAAAGAGAAAAAAAAAATAATTTTTATAAAAAAAAATAAAACCGACTTCAAAAAATTAAATGCAACAAATAAAATAATAAGAGCTCAAAAATCAAATAAAATGCACTAGAAGGTATAAAATAATTATCTAATTTAGTTACAACTAAACGACGAAATATTAACATGAAATCACTTTTTGAAGTCGGTGCTAAACAAACTATATAAGCGAGCTTACCCGCCAAACGTACTAAGTAACATCGGTCGAGTTGATTCATAAAATGTATATGTTTGGCACCGACTTCAAAAAGGGATTTCATGTTAATATTTCGTCGTTTAGTTGTAACTAAATTAGATAATTATTTTATACCTTTTAGTGTATTTTATTTGATTTTTGAGTTAATATTATTTTATTTGTTGCATTTAATTTTTTTGAAGTCGGTTTTATTTTTTAATATTAATATTTCATAAAGTTTTTAAAATAATTAGTTTTATAGTTTTTTTCCACAATAATTATTCAGATTATTGAGAAAAAATTCAAATTTTCTGATCTATAAAGTACCAAAGGGGGTCAGGTTGGCCGAATGGGTGGGTATAGTCATAGCCTATGAATCAAAGTAGCCCGGGTTCAGCACGGCTCACTGCAGATATTTAACGGACTATAATTTGATCGCTATACACTTTCACTCACACGAAAACACTTTTATAAAGCTGTTTAAGAAAAGAAACAATTTTATCCTTTGATAGTTTGCAATAATAAAAAAATATTTTAACTCAGTTTTGGGCTAGACGAAAAGAGTATTAAATTTAAATAGTAGGATTCTGTAGTCTATACCTACTATCATCATCAGTTCTCAAAGGACCTATAGTGTAAGATATTTTTACAATTCTTGCAAGACCTTCCTACAATACAATTTAACAGCTTCTTTTGTAAACCATACTTATTATAATTTCTTATTGTCATTATTACAATCAAAATATGTGATGGTGTCGGGGAACAGGGTTCTTATCTTCACCTTCCAGTTTTTTCAGGAATGGTAAACATGTGGGTATAATTTTTGATTATATTTTTGAATACAGCAGCAAATTTTCATTTGAATAGAGAATAGCGAGGGTAAAAATGGAAGAAATGTCCTATTTTTGTCTGCTTAAAAATTGTCAAAATTTAAACGGCTATAACTCAAAACTAAGTTTTTTACTTCTAAATATTCAAAAATTCATAACTGAATCAATTTTTGGAATTTTTGGGCGGGACAAAAAGCGTTTTGTTCAGTTGTTTCTCTAGAAACAGGGGATGCCATTAGCTTGATTTTGACCAGGTGAAGATAAGGGTCCTTTTTCCGGACACGTTCACATATTATACTATATTCATTTGTCTATATCTACTTATTTTCCTTAAGATCTGATTATTTCAATTTTTACAATATTCAGTTATTGCGAGCATATTTCAGACAAAATTAAAACGCAAAAAAGAAACAGGATAAATTTAATTTCAAAAGTTTATCCTTATGTTAGTAATACTTTACTATGGAGGCATTTGAGAAAATTAGAAAGGATCTATTATAAAATCGATAGTGCCAAAGAAAGCAGCCAAAAGTTTTTCGTTTTGGAAAGGATTTAATTACTAAATGCAAATGACATGAATTAATGCACCCCGATGTAAATCGATTCGTGGATGATTTCCATTCGACAAATAAGAAATAAAATAAAAAGCTTGCTTAAAAGAGGCGATCATAATTGAATGGTGGGAAATGAGAACATGCAGACAGGCCTCTCATCTTCGAACAACTCAGCAACATGCCATGGTTGATGAGAGCAACTCATGTAAAAGAGCACCATGATGGAAGTATGCGAGGGGAATTGGTGAGTACACAACCAAAAGTACAAACTGTTGATGCTTTTTAGCTAAATGATAGCGATGAAAGCTCAAAGAAAAAGAACTCTTCAATCAATTAGAATCAAAAGCCATCCATGGCCAGAAGTGAATGTTGCAAAATCAAAATCCAACAACTCGCTATGCTTTTTGTTGTTTCAGTTCTTTTTTTTTATTTTAAGTGCCGATTGAATTTCTGGACAGGTATTTTGATTTAATAGAAACAACAAATAAAAGACTGATCTCGGCTTCACATCACAACGTTTTTTTCCTCTACTATAGAAAGTTTTAACTTTTAAATAGTGGTATTAATTACAAATCAAAGGATTGAGTTTTTTCTTCAAGACTAAATCTAAAAGAAATTTTCACAGTTGTAATCAGAATTTTAACATTTTGAAGGGTTTATTTCAATTTTAAAAAAATAATAATAATAAATGAAAATTGAAAATCAATACAAAATGCTTTTTCTTTGACCGTTTTATTGAGAGTAGGCTTTTCTAACCGCTCGTTAGTTGGTGGTAGAAAATAGACATATGAAGCTGGGTTAGCGAAATATTTCAGTGCCGGGCTCAAAAAAATATTTTTTAAAAAATTAAAAAAAACACAACTTAAGATGTCTAAAAAGGATATTTTTTTTTAAGTTGGAGTTAAAAATGATATAATATAGAGAACTTTATTGAATAAAATTCACTTTATATCAATTTTTGCGCCAACTTAAAAAAAAAAATTCCAACCTAAAATAGATAAAATGCACACATAAATAAATTGGGGGAAAATGTTTTTTCATGAAAATAATTGTTTGGTTTTTAAATGGGACCTTATTAGTGTCGATATAATGCTTGTCTGTATATCCGTCCTTCTGTCAGATCATTTTGTAGCTGGTAATTAAATAAGATAAAGACTTGAAATGTATAATTTATAACTAGATATTTTTCAGCAAATCAAAAATCATAATAATTTTTTAATCAAATGGTTATTTTCAGGAGGTCGAATTTTATATGGAGTAAGAAATATTTTTTTCATTTTGTTATTTAAGTATTTATTTATTTTTATCATAGAGTGTGAGGTACCGCTGTAAAAATCTCTTAAGTAGAATTAGATTTTTTTTTAATAATTAATTAAATTAAGTATTTCTAGGGGAGTCGGGTTCCCTCAGTCAGCTAACGCACTGGCCTCGCTTCGGCATCGACCGATTATGACGATGTTGGAATGGGAGGCCAGGGTTCGATCCTAGCTGGCAAATAAAAATTTCTACCGGCTGAAAACTCGGCTCCCTCACTAACCCTACTAACACTTTAGTTATGTGCTGTCTAAATGGGCTTTGTTCCCGGTGACATTAAATAAAAAAAATAAAAAAAAAAAGTATTTCTATTTATAATGATGGCGTGAAAGAACTCCAAAATAGTCGTTTTTAGTGGATTTTTCTACCTGTCGGCCCGCCGTTTAGAAACAGCTTAATATAAAATTTTGAAAAATCTACGTTTGATTCATTTCTTCTTATGATATAAAGGGAAAAGAAGAACGAATTTGATATCTAAAGTATTTTGGGAGTTATAAGGTACGAATCCGATACACTTGAACAGCTTTTTCTTCGATTCTGGCAAATGGCAAGGAATTGAATTTTTTCTTTACAACAAAATTCAAATAATATAACCGGACTTCTGGCTCGAACCCTTTGTTTGAGGTGGTCCCACATATGTTCGATGGGATTCAGCGTCTGGGCTGAGCGCTGGCCACTCTATGGTGTGGATAGCGACTTCGGTCATGTATTGCCGAGTGACCATCGCAGTGTGGCACTGCGCATTATCATGATCAGTAAAAAATTTTCCCAATAAATCCTTTTATAAGGAAGAACACGATGCAGTGAGAATGTCAGCAATGTAACGGTCAGCTGTGTTACGGGCCCCTCCCCGGCCTCCACCAGGCACAAAACAATATCCGTTTTTCCTCTCCAGAGAAATGCCACCCCAAATCATGCAGGAAACCACCACTCATGTGACACTGCTGGAGGGTGAAACAGCATTGAGAAAATCGCTCTCCCTGACGCCCAGACCCGACTTCTCCCGTCACTTCCATGAAACTGCAAACTCTACACTCCATCTGTGAAAAGGACAGCCCGCCATTGGTCGATACTCCACCTGAGATGTTCTCGTGCATAACCGGAAGTCTGACTTGACGGTGACTGAGGCTAATTTGTATCCAGAGGCAGGTCTTCTGCAAGTGAGGTTGGCTTCCTTCCGCGCTTCTGACTGTCCACCGACTGACGAGCCAGACCTCGAACTTCCTCACTGCTGCTGGACATCGACACCAGTGAGGTGGCGGTTTCGGGAGAGACGTCGGACGATAAAACGGTCATCCCTCTCAGACGTGCACCGGCGGCGAGGTATTCGGGTCTCCGAGCGAAGGCACCAGGCCCCTGAAACCTCCTGTAGACTCTCTGAGACAGTAGACTGACTTAAGTCTCAATTGAAGAGCGACTTCTTTGGGCTAAGGCCTCTGTTCCAACAGGAGCAAGCAACTTGAGCGGCAACTTCTGGCTTAGTATCCATGATTTTCTAAAACAATTGTGTCAATTTGCGTAGATGTGTTCAGTCAATTGCTGAAAATCGATTAATAAGAATAATTGGTTACATATGGTTTTTGTATAGCGAAATTGTATAGTTGGAACTAACTTTTAACATTTTGATAGAGATTTTCAGTTTATAAAATGACAAAACGAAAAACAAGGCAAAATACTACTTGATCGTCAGAGACTTTTTGCTTAAAGTATCTACAAATAATACAAAATGTAATATTTTCAATCCTTAAATTCTAATTGGAAATATTTTATTGTTTGTTTTATTTCTCTTGATTAAATTCTAATCTTGAAATAGAGCTTGATTTGAGTATTTGAAATGTTATAATTTTCAAACTTACCTGATTATAAAAAATATATTTTCGGAGAAAGTTGCAACCCCCTGTGATGCTAGTCAGTTGATATCTGAAAAAAAATATCAAGAGTTATTAAATTAATAAAGAAAATTAAAAGGAATTTATTTGGGGGTCAGATAGGCAAGGGGTTAGCGCGCCAGCCTGCTAACCAAGTGGGCCCGGGTTCGAATCCGACTCGAGGCATCCAGGTAAAATCTGACCCCGGGGTAGAGACAAATTTGAAAAAATAGATAGTATCGTAAATTAGCTTATGGCTAGAAAGGCCGAAAAGCCCCCCCCCTTCCAAAAAAGGAATTAGTTTCTAATTTGATATTTGTGAATTTGTTGTGATATGGCCTCTCGGCGTTTTGTATAAGCCTAAGTGGAGCACGAGGCAATTGCTGAGATGCCAAAATTTGACCTGGTTACCTTGTATATAGCCAGGGAGATGAGATTATCAGGTCGGATGACACACGAGAGGCCTGAATGACACCTGACCGCCCTACCTCAGTATACATACTCAAACAAACTTATGTATTATCAAATACATCTTATTATATTATTTAGCAATCCCTAAATACATAATAACAAATGGTACAAGCTAATTTCTGTTAAAAAAAGTATATACGGGCTAGACAAATTTAAATTATCTCAAAAAATGAAACTTTTCAAGACTCAGTACGCTGTCTTCAAACTTTTGAATATTTCTGCAAATTTTAACACTGGAAGAAAGTGTTTTTCTTGTTACTTTTTCAGAGTCTAAACCAGGGGTGTCCAACATTGGCTATATTTGAAGAAAAAAATGTCTAGGGCCGCAGATACTAATAGCTACTACTGATATTTGTTAATCAAAAAAGATACTTAATACTGTAGAATAATGATATCCACCATGACAAAGAGGCAAAAATGTCATAGCATAATAATCTTTGAGTTCTTTTCCTTCAGAATTTTGTTTTTAAATCATTTAACACTTCAAAAAGTTTTAATTACTGGAATAATAAATAATTTAGAAAATGGAAATATGAGATGAAGAATAATTTATTAATAATATTTTAAGCTTCATTATTTTTTTACCTGATGGTTGAGCTTATAAATTTGCTTTTAGTGAATTTTATTCTTGAAAATAACATTCCATGTAAATCTAAATTAATATTTCCAAAAAGGAAATATCTAAATATTGTGAAGCCAGGAATATTTGTTTCTGAGTAGATAAATTTTATAAAATTGAAATAAAAAGACATTATTAAATTTTTCTTTCAGTTCAATTCTGATTGCATTTCCATACATTCACTCAGAAAGTTTGAAGGTAAAATATTTATATCTGATAAAAATGGAGTCAAAATATGCTAAAATTATGATTATTTTTTCGAAAATCTTGATATATTTTTTCACATTCAAAATTGAAAATCTGCTTTTTATTCTTCAAAAACTTTTGGGGGAGATTTTCTAATTTGTTCTTATTTTAGAATAAAAATAAATAAATAAAAAAATTATTAGGTCAAATTGTATCCGAAATGTTTTTCAGTAAGTACCTAGATTAAAATCGCAATATTTTATGGAAGTTTATAATTTTATGTCAGGGCGCAATCAGTGCAGTGCTGGGTCACGATTTGGACAGCCCTGCTTTATAGCGTTGATATAAATATAAAATTTAGTTTTGATGCCTTCATTGATTTTTGAGCTGGATCGTAGATACCTACACCAAATTTGGTAACACACACACTAACAAACATTTTGACAAATCAATTAATACCTATCTCTTAAATCTTAAAATATAAATTTTGAAGCGTTAATGACCACAGCAGTCGATGCGCCCTTAAAAAAATGTTCACTTTACATGGTTTTATTGTAGAAAATAAAATAAATTTTTAATAGTATATTGTTTAAATTTCATAAATGTATTATTTAAATTGATTAGTACCTAGAACAGCTCTCTAGCTCTAGATCGATTTACGAAGAGTATTTGAAAAACTTTCCACTCTTCTTCCAATTTATTTTATAAAAGGAGACTTATACATATTTCACAATTATTTAGCAACAATCTTTGTTTTAAATAATTTTCTTTTTTTATTTATATTCCATATTGGAAATTGGAATATGGTATTTGAATAATTATCGGAAAAGAGGTTTTTTTATTTAATTAGTTTTTCCTCTTATTAAAAAAACAAGGACTACAAAGATGGTCAAGGACAGTCGGTGGTGGAGAAGTAATCTCCGGAGTCGAAGCCAAAATACAATGTATACATTAATTAATGTAAAATAATTGGTTGGTATTTATATTCCATGGAGATTGAGAGGGGAGAGACGATAATGGAATTGAAATAATGATCGGAAAAGAGTTTTTTTATTTAATTAGTTTTTTCCTCTGATTAAAAACAAGGACTAAAAAGATGACCAAGGACACTCGATGGTGGAGAAGTAATCTCCGGAGTCGAAGCTAAAATACAATGTATACATTTATTCATGTAAAATAATTGGTTTAATTTATATTCCATGATGAAATTGGAGGGAGATGAAAATGGAATTGAAATAATTATTGGAAAAGAGGTTTTTTATTTAATTAGTTTTTTCCTCTTATTAAAAACAAGGACTAAAAAGATGATCAAGGACAGTCGATGGTGGAGAAGTAATCTCCGGAGTCGAAGCTCAAAAACAATGTATGCATAAATTCATGTAAAATAATTGGTTTAATAAAATTTATAAAAAAAAAGATATTTATATTCCATGACATTGCTGGAACGGAGGAGAATATGGAATTGGAATAATTATCGGAAAAGAGGTTTTTTTCTTTAATTAGTTTTTTCCTCTTATTAAAAACAAGGACTAAAAGATGATCAAGGACAGTCGATGGTGGAGAAGTAATCGCCGGAATCGAAGCTCAAATACAATGTATGCATAAATTCATGTAAAATAATTGGTTTAATAATATTTATATCATTTATATTCCATTAATATAAATACTAGCTGCAGGGCCCACCTTCGGCGGACCTCCCCCCGAAACCCACCCAGCACCCCCACCCACACTACCACCCCAATGTAGAGACAAAACCTTAATTTTATATATATATATATATATAATTTCATTTAAATTGGTAACCATGACGACTGTTTTTGTTGGGGACGGACATAGATTAATAGATTCATAGATACATAGAGATGCAGGCACAAATGCGCTTTAGAAGTATTAGGATATTAAGTGAACAACAATATGCATCTTTTAATTTATGGAACCATTAAATTATCGAAAAGATTAAAAACTGTATTTAAATGTTTACCTTGTCCATCATGAAGGTTTGAACAACCCTCCTCAATACAGAAGTCAACAAAAATGCACAAATCGCAACACCATTAAAACACAAATATTTTGCCCCGTTGACTGCTCGACTCAAATGAAATAAATGCATTTCAAAGCAAAAACAAAGCAAAGGGAAAAGAATCCCGTTACTTGATTAGATATCAGAAATGAAAAATAATCCCAAATAAAATAAAAACATATCCAAGACATGCCCAATTGATTTGAGATTGTTTTTAAAAAACTAGCATGTGCGTCAAAAGTGATTTTCACTTAACTTTTCCTCATTAATTAAAAGATCAACATTTTAGAACAATAAATATTTAATAAATAAAATAACAAATAATTATCTAATTGTAATAAATTCCATCACAAATTTACAAAATCAAATACAATTCTACAGGTGCTATGATTACCTCGTTAAAAATCTACACTACCGAAATTCAGAATCACTAACAGACATTTTGACAATATAATTAATTAAAGTCCATAGCGTCCATATTATTTAATTAATTAAGTAAGATCGCAAGTACTTGGACAGGTTTTTAAGGTGTAAATTAAAAAATTGTCATTGATTTTCGCGACGTTTCGCCAGCTTTATTCTGGCTTCATCAGGCTCTCTAAAACATGTACAAATACCTACGAACTTACTTAGTTAGTTAAATCAACAAGTACGCTATTTGCTTTATAATATTATACCTGGAGGATTTTTATAGTGACATACCTCAATGCATATGGATTATATTGTTATGATATTAATCATGAATCATGATTCATAAGGTATGTAACATGTAACATTGTTTCGTTAAAGATTTTAATCATTAGAAAAAAGAAAGGATGTGACTTGTTGATTTCTCTGTAACTCTGTTTTTGTATATATTTTAGAAGCCTGATGAAGCCAGAATAAAGCTGGCGAAACGTCGCAAAAATCAATGACAATTTTTTGATTTACACCTTAAAAACGTGTCCAAGTGCCTGCGAGCTTAATTAATATAATTAATATCTTTAAAAATATAAATGTTCAATATACGAGGTTTTATTATAGAAGTTTTAATTACTGAATTAATAAATATTTTAGAAAATTTAAATACGAGATGAAGATTAGTATTTAAAAATACAAAATTGATTATTTTTTTACCTCTTAGTGAGATTCTAATTTTATTTTTCGTAAATTATATTTTTGATAATATGTAGCTTCTGGTATCTGTAAATACATACAAATGTACTTACAAAAAGTGATATCATGAATATTACTATTTGTTTCTGGGTAGATAATTATTATAAAATTCTAATAGACATTATTACATTTTTCTTCAGATCACTATCCAATTGTAGTTCTATACCTATACTCAATCTGAAAGTTTGCAGGCAAAAAATTTATATCTAATAAAAATAGACCAAAATGGTGAGTATTTTTCCGAAAATCTTGAAATCTAGTTCCAGGTTCAAAATTTAAAATTAGCACTTTTATTTTTTGAAAACTTTTCAGTAGATTTTCAGATTTCTCATTTTAAAGAACAAAAAAATCATCAGGGCAAATTGTATCAGATACAATTTCCAGTTAGTACATATAAATTTCAATGTTTTAAGGAAGTTTAATGATTTTCATGTCGAGCCCCACTTCATTGTAATGGGTGGGTTGGATGGCGTTTATTGAAATAATTTGTTTTTTCACTAAAAGATACCTTATGTTCCAAAAGTGGACAACTTGACTGGATCGAAAAAAATTCAATTAATTAAAACATTAATTTTGAGAGATTCTATTTTACGATTGAAAAAGAATAACCCTCTGGAAAGATGAAATTTGACACAAAGGGGGTTTATCAATAAAAACTTTTCTCACAATTTCACTCTAAAAATAATAGTCGCCCGGCGAGAATTCCACAAAAAGATTTAATATTTTTTATAATTTTCACATTTCTCACTCATTAAATTTTTTTATAATTATCTCAAAATAAATCCATATAGAGTAAATAAAAAATTGTGACTTTTGATTGATGGAAAATATAAATATAAGCAAAAATAAATATTTCATTTATTTGAGATAATAAGACATTGCCTACATCTTCAGTCTAATACAAATACATATTTCAAATTAGCTTTTAACAGCATTTTAGTTTTAATTACTTCAATCAGCCCGTAAATGGAGGTAGTTCACTGAACTTAATTGACCTATCATTTTTGTATTATATCCACTGACTTATGATGTTTATGTATCGATTTAAAATAAACTTGGTTTAAATAGAAAATTAATCGAAATTATTTCAACATAATTTGCTGGACCATTATCAAGCAGAATAAACCAAATTAAGCCATTTCTATTAGGGCCCCGATAATAAAGAGTGAAACATTCTTTTTTTTTTTTTTAAAGAAATTTGCGATTTATTTAACTAGATTTAAATAGATTAATGATTATAAATAATTAAATTCTTTAACATGACCACCAAATATATATATATATATCAATAATTTTTCATTTTCTTTGCGTTTTATGGATCTATGGAAATAAGTGAAAAATGAGATGTGTAAATTGACAATCTCCAAAACCTACATCGATATTTACTATTGAAGATGGCCAAAATAAATCATTTACTAAATTAATTAATTTGTTTTAATAGTGTCACCCGAGGGGTGAACTACGACCTAATATCGTGTACACCTACTTCCACTTCCACTTTCATTTCCAAGTAGAAGACAATAGATGAAGGGGCATTATCCAATGAATTCCAAAATAATTCCACATAATTCCAAAGACGTGTGCACCTAATTCAAATCGCGGTTCACCCCTCAGTGTCACCTAACCCTTCTTAAAAGTTGACAAAATATAATTTTTCTTTATTATTTCTAGAATTGATAAAAATTGTATTATTACCTCTGTATAAAATTTTAAGAAAAAAGGAGTGAATCAAGATTTAATTAGAAGATTCTCTACTTAGTCAGAAAAGCATGAAATAATAATAAAATTTTTTTGGCATATTTATAGACGATTGAAAAAACCATATTTTAATAAATGCTATCGTTAATCTGCCTACATTGCGATTCTCTATAGAATTTCAGTTCACTCTAGCCACCTGAAGTAAATTTTTTGTGTTTTTAAATTTTTTTCAGATTTAAGATAAAAAATTAGTCAACCTTTATAAAATTGAAAAAAAATTGAAAGAAATCACAGTTTTCTGTTCGAATTCATTTGGAAGTACTTAATATTTGTGAACAAGATAAAATCATATAAATCTACCTTCAGAAATAGTCTAGCAGGTCAGTAACTTTACATAATTTACGATGAACACTACGAGTTATGAGTAATTTAGTATGAAATATTCAAGCCCAGTGGTCTCATTGATTTATTCTTAAAATTAATAATAATTAATTAATTATCAGATCTATTGTATTTGGCAAACGATTAAACTTTTTGTATACAGGCTATTATTTTTTTAATTGTAATTTTAACAATATAAAACACTAGTAGGTATATCCAATTACCATTGCTAACATATTATGTTCTAATATCTAATTACAAATAAATAAAAGTAATTAAAAATGAAAAGTATTTTTATTTTATTTTTTAATTGCAGTTCTTGAATAAAAGAGAGAAAAAAAATTATATAGGACATTTTATACATAAAAGTGCATCAATGGACTTGATGGTTTCAATGAAAAAATTTCAAATGAATCAAAAAAATTTCATCTTTAAAAATTGCAAAGAAAATTAAATTTCTCATGAATTTTTGGGGAAATTATTTTAATTGATAGCACAGATCTCTTGGAAATCGCTAAAATTCTTGTTCAGCCCTCAGCAGCAGTTTTACCATGGACGCCTGCAAGGTAGGCAACCAGTGTAAAAATATAAATCTAATAAGGTTGACTGAGCAATAAGATTAAATGATTTCATTAACTGAAGTCATAGCTCTTGATTAATAATGCGATATCACCTAATTATAATTCAGAAGGCCGGTTTGAGGCAACTACTCGCGTTCATTTGGCTCTTTATCACGCTGAACACATTCACTTTTCTAAAAATTCAACATTCCAATTCTTTAATTATCTGGAAAAAATATTCTATTCTAAGTGTTTCTCTGGTTCATTTTCTTCATCCGACCCTCTAAAATATCCCCCAGCGATCTCAACGTGTTTCTCCTTGATCTCGTTTTTTCCCTAGTACTCATTTCTCGATTGTAACTCTCCTTCTCATTTAATCTTGAACATTCCCTGCAATAGCACATTTCAAAGACTCTGCTTTTGCCTCTCCTAAAAATTGTTCTATAAAAATAAAGTATAAATAAATTAATTAATAAATAATAATTTCGTTCATTTTTTATGTCAATATTGTTAATTAAATCTAAATGGTTGAAAATACAATTGTGGTATAATTTCTATTTATTCATGTTTTTTTCCAGAAGATAAACATATCGGTGCTTGCGAAAGAAAAAAATGTCTCAAAAAGTCAATAATAAAATATTATACCATGATAAAAATTTTAATGAATTTTTCATATAATTACCTGTATTTGTTTAAAAATTATTTCTATATTTTGATTATAATGATGATCTGTTGGGTGGCCATGCAAATAGCCCCAAAATCATCATAAATGAAATTAATTCCTGCATTTATTTGATAAATAAAAATTAAAAAATAAAAAACTATCAGTTCAAACTAATTATTACCAAACAAGAGAGACAAACTAAGAGAAAATTAATAATAATTAAGATGCACTGAGCGGTGTGAGTGGATGTAATCTTCCTTAAAGAAAAAATTGATATTGACACAAGAAGATGAACCAAAAAGGTACCCGAATG
This sequence comes from Forficula auricularia, assembly GCA_024734495.1. NCBI lineage: Eukaryota > Metazoa > Arthropoda > Insecta > Dermaptera > Forficulidae > Forficula > Forficula auricularia. The sequence continues at coordinate 9,304,902 of JALMQS010000055.1, read as the reverse complement.
GACTCTTGTATCGTGAAAAGAAGAAATTTAAGGGATTGAGTTAGAGATGGTTATCTGTGGACTCGGATCTACAAAAATTATACAAAATTTTGATAACTAATAAAAAAAGGAAATTTATTTTTCCGCATTCATAGAAAAAACTTTTCTTTGTTTTCGAAATTATTTTCCTGTTCGTATGTAAAATTATTTGTTTTGAGTTCTTCTAAATAAAATTGTCTTCCTTGGAAGAAAATTTTTATTCTTGATTTTTTAGAATTTTAAAATAAGTTGGTTTTCAAAAAAGAGAATTTGCTAGAATCGACTAGATTGCAAAGAATTTGATTTGCTGATAGTAGCAAAGTTGTTGATTCATAAAAAGAATGAGGTATCAAATTTATAAAAGCAGAACGAGGCCCAAAATTAATAAGTGTCCACCTTTGCCCTTTCCCCATTGTTTGTTTATACTCCAGGCAAGTACACATATTATATACGGTCAATGTGGTCTCAGTTGCCATGTCATTTGTTGAGTGACTAACTTAAAATAACAAAACGAATTTACCTATATCCAATAAGGTATTTAAGCCCATGAGAAATAGCAGATAGAATATTTCTAATTAAAAAGTCTTATGATGATGGTCATACCTTCAAAATTATAGTCTAGTCTCTGTATAGGTATTCGTTATTAATTAGATAATTATGTAGTTGTTAAAGCTTGTATTTTGATTTAATTTATTAAGAGCAGAAATTTTATTTAAATCACACATAATTAATTATAATTATTTCTCGAAGAGGCGACTGTGGGTCAGTGGTCAGAGTGTCGGGCCGCTGACCTGAAGTATGCTGGTTCGAGACTGAGTCTCGGCAGATATTTGCAGTCGCCTCCTCTTGGAAAGCAATGGCAAACTACCAAGAGTATAATTGCCTAGTCAACCTCTACAAACTAGCCGTTCGGAACCGGCGTTAAAAAGTAGGTCCCGTATATCTGTGTAAAACAGCTAAACACACTCAGCACAGGTATATGTGGAGAGGTGCCGAAACGTCAGGGAGACCTGATAAGGCACTTAAAGAAGAATTATTAGCCTTGGGCTGCCTTTCTATCAAATCTCATGGCACTTAAAGAAGAAATTACTCGAACACGGCTAAATAATACAATAAAACTACTAGTAGTTATTTGTCTCAAGCGGAAGACAATCTCATGATGACTAGATATTTTGGTGGTACACTGTAAAAAAAATACTACCTATAGGTATAATATTGGTAAAAAGAAAATTAGTTCATTCCAAAAATACAAAAATAAATTGTACCTTTACTTTTTTCTTGTATTAATTAGATATTATTAGTAAAAATAATATGTTGTCAGATTACAATACTGATATGTAATATTACTAAAAAGTTTTGAGGTCGGACTTTCCATTTTTTATAGTAAAATTATATAAGAAATTGTTAACAGTGTAGGTAACGTACTTAAAAAAAAATGAGAACCGCTGATATATTATTAATACTAAATGTTAGTAATGATAAGGAAACTACAATTCTGAAAAAGAAGAATATCAGCTTCTATCATTTAATCTGAGAAGGCTTTGGTATAAAAATAAATAAATGCTAAAATTCCTTAAAGCAAATTGTGTCAACAATGGAGCATAAGTATTTTGCAAAGTTGATTCAGTATTATAATGGAATAATTCGACCTCTGGGTAATTTTTGAGAATGTCCGAAGCATCGGCAATCGTTGTGTGATGTTTGTCTAAAATTCGCAAATGCCATTTGTAGAGTGGTGGAGTGAAGTGAATGAAGATGTAAACTCGGCTGGTTGATCCGGGATTGTTGTTTGCCTCCGGTGGCTGTTGGTGGTTCTGTTTCGCTTGATAAAAGGCAATTGAGTAATAGATTGGATGAATATTCCCCGGTGACCCCGCATAGAAATAGAGACCATGGCGTCTCTCTCTCTCTCACTCTTTGTTGACATATAGTTCAACTGTTGTTTCCATAAGGGGACCGAGGACCATTTTTTTTGTCCCCTTTCACCCCCCACTTCTCGTCTAAATAATATCCATTCATGCATCCACCAGTAGTGATGCAGAAATTGTTAAGGGCTAAAATAAACAACCATATCGGAGCAGATAAATGAGGATGCATGTCAAATCAAATAGGAAAACATGACTGTTTTTAGCTGGCAAATAATTATAAAAGTAATAATATGCTAATAATAATATCCAAATCAAAATATTAAACACACAAATGAGAACGTGTTTGGATATCAATCAGAGATTATCAAGCCAATAAAATATCCTATTAAATCACTCGTCCTCGCAGCACCAGCGCCAAATAACCAACTCTCTTTATACCTTTAATCCATTTAACTATACATTATAAATGCTGGACGAATATTTACAAAATGATAGATGATCTAATTTATACGATAAGCAAGGGCCCGTATAAATAAATATTAAACCTTATTATTTATACGTTATAATAGAATGGATCTATCTCTATATACATTTAACACCTCCAAGTGAACGAGAGGGTGACCTATCCAGGCTGGCTGATTATATTCATACGTTTTATTAGTCGGCAAATATTTCGCCCAGTTATGCATGCAACGTTTCGTTTATTTTGCACACGCACCGCCCCGCTCTGTATATATAGCCCTGGCCAATGAATACCTAGGCCAGTGTCAATACATAGCGACCATGCATACACAAATGATATAGTATTTACATTTGAAATCAAACACATTTAAGAAAAAAATCACAAATCGGATTAAAGTGACATTCAATGGTAATTAATATAAACCTAATTTAGGATTAAAAGGATTTTACATCAATTAACGAATAAAATAGTCCGCATAGGTGTAAACTGTTTAAATATTAGAGTTGCAGTTTGATTCCGATAATTCAACATCTATCAAGCGTTATCAAACGGAATTTATAATCAGAAGTTTAATTAGAAAATGTTGTTGCTGGTGCTGGTGCTGCCTGGCCGAGTGGATGGTACAATGCCTGGGGGGAAGTGGAAGGTCCCGGCAATGGCCACGTGGGGATAGCCATTGCGCCTCCACCTTATCACTTTATTTGCTGGATCTCGACCTGGGCGGGACCAGCCGGGTCATTTGCGTTTGTCAGTCTCATTTGGTTTAGACGAAAGAGTCGGATGGCACCGCCAAGATAGCCTATTAGAAAGTTCAAGAAATTAACCATTAAAATAAACATGCGACTCTATACGTGTGTTAATGAGAATCGGGCAAGGAGGTGGCCTGGCGAAAGAACGAGGGCAGTTAACAAGGCTTTTTATAAAAGCAACCCTTTCCTATTCTAAATACAGACTAAATTGTTTATTTATTTCGAATGAGATTTTTTATATCTACGATGAAAAAACTCGGTTCTCGTCAAATCATGCATAAATTAGAAAATAATCTCATTTCAATACCAGCATAATTTATTATGTGTTCTTTGAGGAGGTTTTAATATCGATTATTTAAAAATAATATCGTCGCTTTAGAGTGTAAACCTGCTAACTCACAGCAAGGATATTTTACAAGACAGACAAAAAAACAAACAAAATTTAATATTGTTGTTTAAGAAAGAAACTATTTTTAACATTTTTTTTTACAACTTACGATCGTAATTTTAAGTAGCAGTTTTACTTGGACGATCCTGCATCTCTTTTTCTTTCGAGCGGTATTAATATGTCATATATGATAAAACATGTATTTAGCAGGTTTACAATCTAAGGCGACGATATTATATGCGGGGGCGGGTCTCGGGAGTGAGCGTCTCTTTTTTGGCGTCTCTCTTTTATGGTGTATCTTTTCCCTCCTGCTGGCTCTCTCACCTTCCTCTCAACTTCCTTTCGCTGGAGCTTTCTTTCTTTCTTTCTTTATCGCACACACTTGTTTTTATTTTTCTCCTCTTTTGTTTTATGTTAATTATTATTTTTTACTGCTCATATGAGGCAAACTGCCTCAGAGCATTGTGTAAAGTTAAATTGTAAGAATTATGAATGAAATAAATAAATAAATAAATAAATAAAATTAAAAATAAATTATATGTAATAACATGTAACACCCGTTTGATTTTATTTTGACGATTTTGAAGAGTAAAAATAAAAAAGATGTTTTAAATCCCATGCACCCTGATTCATTTGAACGTCTATCATCAGATGATAACGTAATTATTTTAGCATGGTTTAATGAAATTAGATTAAAAGAAATTCATTGATAATATTATTAAATGTCGAATTTAAATCTTATTTTAATGCTATCGAAAGAAAGGGCGCACGGAAAAATGCAACCCCTATAGATTTTGACCCTTAAATTACAGAGGAGAATTAGAAAGTGACCAAGCGAACGGGTGGAGGCGATCGAGAACTCACTCGGGTCTTGAAGATTTGAAGGTTATAAGTATCAAGAATGATGGAAGCCGGGAGAGGCTTCTAGCTCATTGAAGTCATGGGGACAAACACATGAAAAATCGCCTTGATCTGGATAAGAAGCCAGGTTTCCTTGCTACAGATTTTGTCACAAAGGAAATGTGTTCATTCCAAGTGAGGTCAGATGCATCTGGGACGCGCAATATGGACAGAGAGCCTGTCACACATAATCAGGGTATTTGAACCAATGAGAATGCTGGGGAAATTTTTACTTTCGCGATTAGAAATTAAACAACAATGAGCCTTGAGACCACGAAAAGCTCCTTAAATATAGTAGAACTAGTTAAGTCTTTCTCCCGCATACAGGGGTACATTCGTCTCAGGCCCAGCCTATAAATTTTTTTTCTATTCTCCCTCTTTTCGCGATGCAGGGATCAGTCTAGACATACATATAGGTAGGTGTTGCATTAGAAAAATTCAAGTAGAAAGGTAGTTGCATTCCTGATAAAAAGAGTTTATGAAAGATTCAAAATTGTAGAAAGGGAGTTCAAGAAACTAAAATATCAAATAAATAAATAAATTGACAAGTTTAGTAGTAATATATAGGGATTGGATCGGAATTCATACAATTCACAAGTATCCGTCAATTAATGGGATTTTAGTTAATGCCATTTTCAATCAATGCGGTAAAATTATTTCAAAAGCTTCCCTTAATTAATAGGAGCGATTTTTCAGTTAGTGCTCATATTTAGTTAAATCAACCGGGGAGGAAAAAAATATCTCAAGAATTCAAATTCTTTGCTATCACAAAAATAAAGTTTTTTTTTTGTTGTTATTTTAGCAATCAGAATTACAATATTTACAAAAAAATTCTATGGGCTATTGTTATGATAGTAATTATACAGAGGAGAAAAGAGTATGAGTAATAGTTACAAAAATCCCCCATTGGAGCTAACTGAGTTTTTAGTATTTATAGAAATTTAGAAAAAGACGCCGCAACTTGGAAAAGTCCGGGAACCCCTGTATTAACAGATTCATTTTTTTCTCCCACTAGGAAAATAGAGTATCATATAATTAAATAGTTTGGATTATGTTAAGAATAATTCTAGAATTTATAGAAGATTCCACCTCAATCGATTCCTAGGCCTATTTTAGAACCGTCTCGATCCTTTCTCTTTGTTATAGATAATACACGGTGTTTTTTCTAATTGAAAAGATTTTGTTTGTTCTGAAGAGATAAAATCAACCATTCCCTTCAAAAGTTTCATTGGAGTGAACTCGATTTTCAAACCTTCAACTGCCCTTTGGAAAATAGATTGAGGCTGAAGAAACGCATTCGCCGATTTGATTATTTCTCTGATTTCTAAGAGACTTTAGATCTATAATAAGGTCTTGTACAATGATCATTGAAAAATGTATATTTTAATAGGGATTAATTATTTTGTCAGTTAGTGGGTTAGTGTGTGAGTAAGTGTTACCGAATTTTATGTATACCCAAGCTTAAATTCCAATGAAGAAGGTATCAAAATGAAATAAATATAATATATATTTTATATTGACATTAAGAGCTGATTGGATTCTGGTTGAAATCTGGCCAAAAATTAGGGGCTGGGATAGTTTTTATAAATTCGAATCCTTAGTTCGATTGGGATTAAATTTAAGAAACTGCAAAACTATTGGAAAAAATAAATGATCCAAAATGGTTAGGGGTTAAGATCCAGTTTTCCAATTTGGACCAAAAAATACTTTTGTTGAATTTAGTTGAATTTTTTCACAGTTACAATTTAGAACACTGCAAAACTATTAAGGAAAAATCAAATATCCAAAATGATTATTGATGTAGGGGGTTCAAATTCAAAGACCTTTGTTCGATTTGGATCAAATTGTGCACAGTTAGTCTTTAGCGCCTCCTGAAACTTATTGGGCAGCAATACATCAATAATCCGAAATAAATGGGGGGGGGGGGGTAAAAAAAGAAGGCAGGTGTATGATAAAGTTACGAGATGACCACATCACATATTTTCTCTCGTGGCAAACAGTTTCAATTTTCAAGACACAGGCATCCTCAACCCCGGCGTAACCCCTTAAACTTCTTCTTTTCACAATGCAAGAAGTCGATCCTGACCTATAGGGGTTGAACCTGTTTACATCAATATCATGAAAAAATATGGTATATTTTTATTTGTTAAATTATATTGAATTAGTGTGTTATTAATTAATGCGCCATTATCGGGAGATTAGTTATTGTAGTATACTTGTATTTGGAAGAACAAGAAAAAGAATCATTCATTAATCCCTCTTTTGATTATTTATATAAAGTGACGTAATGATTTTTCATTAGCATTTAAATAAATAAATCAACAAATATGCGAGCAGAGCAATTCACTGAATTAGACTTTGAAATGTAGCTGGAAGGCTTCAATAAAATATTCCTCTCCATGGCTTCGGCCTGAATGGATAATTTCTCCGAGAGCAAATGTATTGATGGGGAGACGGGCTAGAGGTGGGAGAACTGAAAGAAATCGGACACCGATTTGTAACAGCTCTCGAAAATTGATGGCCAACTATTTTAAGTCCTGATTTGCAGAGATCCAATTGAATAACCAGTGAGGGTAGGTTTTGCAGGAAAAGGATTTAGTAATATGTGCTGTGTAATATTCCATAAGTTAATTAAAGAATGAAATTGCGCCCTGTACCTTCTCCATGCATTATACAATATACAGATATCTGTAATTTTATAGACGGGCGGCATTAAATCCTTAGATCTGTATTTTTTCCGCAAAGATAATTGAATGAATTAATGCGAATCAGCTGAACAAACAACGGCCAACTACAATAGTGATTAATAATCCCGACGGAAGAGAAAATCTAATTATTGGAAAGTAAATAAATAATTAGGATCAAGAGAATTTTTTCCTTAGTGAGGGCAATGTTGTTGAAACAGGTTGATGCAACGAGGACGAACAATGGACCAATTCATTTCAAAGGAAAAAAGGGGATGGAGGAGAAAACAAATGGTTCGGACCATTCGATTTTCACTTGCTACTTTTATTAAAACAAAATAATCATGCAATTATTACATTAAGTTTAATCATTTAAGAATGAAAAGAAACTTTTTAAAATATCCCTTATTTGAATAAAAATAATTTTTAAGAAAAAAATAAAACCGACTTCAAAAAATTAAATGCAACAAATAAAATAAACTAAAAGGTATAAAATAATTATTATCTTATTTAGTTACAACTAAACGACGAAATATTAACATGAAATTACTTTTTGAAGTCGGTGCCAAACATATACCTTTTATGAATCGCACTCGACGGATCTTACTTAGTACGTTTGGAAGGTATGCTCGCTTATAGGTATAGTATAGTAGTAGTATAGTAGTATAGTACCGACATCAAAAAGTAATTTCATGTTAATATTTCGTCGTTTAGTTGTATCTAAATAAGATTATAATTATTTTATACCTTTTAGTATATTTTATTTGTTGCATTTAATTGTCGGTTTTATTTTTTCTTAACAATTATTTTTATTTTTCTCTTTTTAGTGATGTTATTAATAGTGATCATATCATCAGAACTTGACCAAATTAATATGACACCATCCCTAAGATACCCCCTTTCGAATAAAAAAAGAATCATCGAAATCGGTTCATAAACAAAGAAGTTAGGCCTAAACAAACCTAACAAAAAAGGTCTAATACCTATGAAAAAAAATGGGACCAATCGGAAGGTAGACTGAACCCAATGCAATTTTTTTTTTCAAAATCGGTTCACAATTGGCGGAGATATGAGGTAACATAGGAACAAAAAAAATTTCAGTCGAATAGATAACCTCCTCCTTTTTTAAAGTCGGTTAAAAATACTCTAAATAATAGAAAAAATATATTATTTTTTTAGAAATCGAAAAAAATATCAAAGTCCCGTGAGTAAAAATAAAAGACAGGGAGCAAACTTATTATAATTTAGCTAGTCAAAGTGTTGGAATTGACTCCAAATTTTTTTTTCACTGTTGAAACATGAAGGAGCAAGTATGATTCGATAACTCAAGAACTAAATATCGTTGAAAGTTCTGGTACCAGATATGTATTTTAAAAATAAAAAACATTAGATTTTGGGGTATGATAGTTTTAGAAATATTGTTGAAAAATGCAAAATATCACAAAATAATTGAGTTGTGAAATGGGAGCTATCGAAAGGTTGTTACTACTCATAGTAAGCTGAATTTGGGCAGATAAGTTCGTATTATTTGACTATATCTCTATGATAAGTTTCAATTTTTTAACTAAAACCGTAGGTACACAGATAAAAATTGCTTAATTACTAAAATTTATAGAAAACTCACCAAGTCTTGAAAAAGTTTTCCCCTTTAACTCAAATTTTTAGTTAAAATCACCATGCTTTTATTTTTAAGAAATGTATGTATAAAAAATTCGAATTCGATTTTTTTCCAATTTTTCAGGTACTTTAAATCCAAAAAATTGAAAATCTTTTTCTATATAATTCGAATTTTTGGTAGATAACAATAATTCCCCTTACCTATATATTCCCCTATATATTCCAATATAGGTAAGAGAAAGTAAAAATAGGAATTTTTAATTTATTTGAAAATTTACATCTCGAAGTTGGCTAGGAAATAACACAAATTCGAAATCGACTCACTAAGACCTGTCCAGCCATATTGGTGGAGTTTACTGTCAATGCCAAAGAATAATGGCTGGTCAATTCAGGTTTAATTTCTAGTTCTTGGTCGATTTGAAGTCATGTCAGTAATTTTCACAAGTGATTTTAGCGCATTACCATTAGTATTAATTAATGAAAAAACTTCGGTGTAATGGGGTCATCACTGTAATATTAGAGTAAGTGTTCAAAACAACTAAGCAAATAAAATAATATAATAATGGTATTTTTGAAAATCCCCAACTAAAACTCAATACTAGCAGCTCTAAAAAGAAATTGAACATCAAAGCCAAAGACATCTCACAGAAAATAGTGTGATCCAGTAGTCCTCCCAAAAGTTCATATTTATTGTAAAATTGGATGACCGTTTCGAAATCATTAGGCATTTCGATTTCCTCTTGTGCTATTTTTTAATAAATCCTGACTTATTGAAAAAAATTATAGAAAAATTCATGACTTTTCATATCGACATACATTATTATTGAAAAATAAACAATTAATTAAAAAAATAAATAAATAAAATAAAAAACATTGATATCATATTCTATTACTATTATCTTTACCTAGGGCTTTTCCTATTACTATTGTCTTTTCCAGGGGTTCTCAAACTTTTCCGAATCGCGGCGCCTTTTTTCCATGGCGCCCCATTATATAATATTTATTTTGGCTGCGCAAGAGGGTGCCTCCTCTTACAGCAGATAAGTAGTTGACAAAATTGGGGTATACAAAGTAAATAAAAGTATTTTAGGTTAAAAATAAAATAAAATGAGAGAGTCTTATTTTATTTTTAACCTAAAAATAAAAACAATTCTGTTACCATCGACAGTGAAATCTTTTATTCAACTAATAAATAAAAGTATGTCTAAATGTAAGTAAGAGATAAAAATAAATAAATGTTTAGCTTCTCGTTTTGTTTTTTGTCTAGGTAGGCCAAATTAATGTGTCGCTTCAATTAATTGTCAACCTTCGCGGCGCACCTGTAAAGCGGCCGCGGCGCACAGTTTTTGAACCTCTGTCCTAGGGGATTCTCTCTTTTTAACAGTCAATAAAGGTACCTTCGAATATTTAACGTCCCTCACTGGTATCGAAAAAATAATAATAATAAATTATTCGACAAATTCAATTCTGTTTACGAAATTGATCATAAATTATTAATTTTTTTCACCCTCTTCTTCCGGAGACCTGCTATCAGAAAAGAGATCACCGTCACATGGAGCTACTATTAAATATATCAATCTTCGTATGCTGTCTATGTTGAACTTTCGTTTTTAGGTACGAGAACAAACTGGACTTTTGTTAGATAAAATAATTATTAAACAATGAGTTAGGTAATTTCTTTCCAAATTTAACTCCGAAGAAGTGTTGCTATTTGCAGATGGCGCATTTCATCAAATGAAACTTTAAAAGTCTCTATTTTTGTCATTAGCTGATTTCAATAGTATTAATTAATTAATTTTCACACTTTTCACAATAATTTTATTAATGCCATTGATTTTATTTCATTACCGCTCTAGTGATCAAGAAAAACAGATCAATTTTGTTTTATTTCTGGTGAATGAATTTCAACAAAAAATTGTGTATGGTAATTGTATTAAATTTAGGAACTAAACTTGGTGTCAAGTGCTGCGAGGGTGAAGGGTGATATATATATATGGTCGTGATTAATATTCGCACGTTGTACTAGTTATTGAAATAAGTGCAGTAGTAAAAAATATTATTTACGCAATGCATTTATTTAGAAGTTTAATTACATTAATAGTGAACGAATGTATGGTCTGCTTAAAATAATTTATTTAGACAAATTAACTTTTAAACATTAGTTTTAATTTGTTAATTTAATTAATTTATTAGATTAGAATATATGGTATGTAAAACTAAATCATTTTTAAAGTTATTTCGGATAAAGCTTAGTTCATTAGTAAAGTGAACTAGCAAATTTTTACAAATACTAGCCAGGCGACCTAAAAGTGTCACCATAATTGGAAATCATAAATGGCATGAAATACAAGGCTACAAGAACTGCGATGCAGGTACATTCTTCATATCAATCATAAATTAGAAACCTCTTTGAACATTTAATAAAAAATCGAAAAAAAAACAATACGTGAATTGATAGATATATATATATTTTTTTTAACTTTGCCTTCTATTTTGTTGAATCATGAATTTAAGTGATTATTTCAAGATGATAAATTCGCGATTAAATTGGAAAAGTACAGAACACTTCATTTGCCAATACAATTGTCCCTGTGACTTCAAGAAGCTGGAACTCTTTCTCGACACTTATCTATATATATATATATATAATCCTTAGTGTGTATGTGCGTGATCGACTCACGCCTAAACCACTGATCGTATCGAAACCATATTCGCACCATACGTTTGTTTAGTGCTCCGAATGGTTTATCTAAATTTTGGGCCAAATTGGTTTGATTTGATTTCACACGATTTTATATTTAATCGATTGACACCTACGCTCAAGAAATAGATAATAATAGGTTTTTGCCCCAATAGGTGGCGTTGCGGTCGAGTTCCCTCCTAAATAATAGCTCTAATGAAAATGTGTTAAGATCATTGTCTAAATTAAATAAAAATGTAATAGATGAAATTTTTATATAATAAATTTAGTTAGTACCTAAATATCAATTTTTTGTTAAATATGCTCAAAATAAATAATATCTACAATCTATAAAAAATATTTTTTATTTTGCTTTCGCAATGAGTTAAATTATTTTTTGGAGCTGATTTTTAATTAATAAAATATATTTAATTAAAATACAGTTGAACAAAATTATATTGCAAACAAACTTTTGGCCGTCTCGAGTGCCAAGGTGTAGAGGGCGTGCCGGAGGCACGCCTGACGCAGCTTGTAATGTTATAATATTCAAACCTTCAAGACCCGGCACAAACACTTACGTCTCCACACTTTCTTCTTCTCTTCGGTATAAGGGTCTTTTTCAAGATCCAATGGGGCTACATCTTATTGGGGCGCTAACATTTAAAAAAATAATATGTTTAATGGTTTTTGACTGAAATCCCGCTTGATAGTTATAGGAATTTCCCAACTCCATTTACTACCTAATAGAATATTCAGTAAATAACCGAATATATTCATAACATTTTTTGAGGGCCATGTTTTTTTAGAATAAATATTGAGTAACCCCCACTTTAATGAAAAAAAGGTAGCACCTAGAGAGAGTCCCATCAAGCAGAAATCCGCCCCAGCACTCAGGAAATGATTTAATTCCGAATGGCAGATGCTTCAGGCGGCAAGAAGTCGAGAAGAAGAGGAAGTAGGGGCGGAGCACTCTTCGGTAATTGTTATAATAGACTTGAATTAAATATCTATATTTTGTATTTTTTTTAATATAAAATTCCACATAGAAATCAGATTACAAACGACATTTTTATAGAAGAGCAATATTATAAATGTTGAAGAAATAGTTTTTCGATGTTTTTCACTTTTTTCTAAGATCTAATCTAATTATACAGGTATAGTACCTAGATCAATTTTCTACAAAAATCAAGAATATATACTATTTCGAAAAGGGGGTTAGTATTTCAAGGGAGGCTATAAATTATAAGCGAGCAGAGAGTGGGGGAAACATCACCAGACACAATCATGTTCAAACCTGTCACGACAGGCTCGCTGTTTGCCAGTAGGAGAATCAGTCATTTAATAGACACACCTTTTTTAATGGGAGCCCCTGCTATATAGACAACTACATTGGCATATCAGTTAAGGGTATGTCTATCAGACAACGGCATTGGCATATCAGTTAATGGTATGTCTACCCTGCAATGGTATGTCTACCCTGCAAAAAGGGTGCAAGCCTTTCCTTAGTTTTACTTTATCCAATGCGAAGAAGGTAAAATATTGGATCGGTCTCACGATAAGCGCGACTTCAAAGGGTCCTCAGGGAAAGACTACGGAACCCATGGTAATTGTAATTTGTAGTCCAAAACAAGGAAATAATCTCAGAGATTTTACAAAATATTTCGAAGGTTTTTTAAGAGTAGTCGTTGGAGTGAATAAGCTCTTTTAACAACCATATTACCTAGCATTTTCTAGTACAAAGCCTTGAATCACGAATGGGAAGATGAAGCTAAAGACTAATACTGGGATTTCTCACTATTTTAAAGTTTTAAATTTCGAAACAATAGGAGGAAATAAATTTCGATTTTTAAACATATCGAACATTTCTCTTCTTGTTGATTTATTTTCATTTCGTAGACTAAATTCTCTTTTGATATAATAATGATCTAAAAAAATATTGTGGTAACCCCTTTTTTCATTTAGGCAAATTTTCAGGCAATGTTTGGGCAAATACACCCTATTGTCAGTAAAATATTTAAATATAAATTATTTGATAAATTAATAAATATATTATGCAAATCTATGTAGGTTTTCGCTGGAAACATTTCTACTATTAGTAATAACAAATAATTTAATGCATTTAATCCGATATGGAAAATCAATATCATTATGGCCTGGGATAAATAATACACTATCATTTATTTATTGTTATTTCCAATGAATAAACAAAATTGTTTTTTAATTCTAATAAAAATGAAATTATCATAAAGAATAATTAAGTAATATAATTATTTTGTTTACGACAGGGTAAAACGGATATTTGATAATGGCGGTCGAAAAAATATTTATGATTCTTCATTGCAAGAATTTCAGGTAATTTTTTTATTATTTTTTTATTTGGACTCTAAGATAATATTTCAGAGATTTATTTGCTCTGATTAGTTCGTAATGTAAATGAATACGGAACAATAAAGTACAAATTAGAGAGCTTTAATAAAATATTAATAAAAAATACACTTGATGTTGAAAGACATGCACGTGCGGGTGGAAAAATCGATCCAAATCACTCATACACATACACCATAGTTGTTGATATTTAATTTTTAAGAAGTGAAAACACAAAACAGTTGAAACACCGAAGCGAGCTGTTGGGAGTGAACTGCGCCTCAAATCGTTTAAGTAAGAAAGTATGGATCTCGTTTAAGTAAGAAAGAATGGATTTGAATTCCCGTTTCCAAAAGAAAACCTGAAATATTCGCAAAGTAAACAAAACATTTTATTTTAAATGTTTCGTCTCAAAGATAAGCTATGTTTTATTATTTTTGTATTTTTTTGTATATTAATCCATCATGTATGACAGCTTCCGAATTATGAAAGATGCTTTAATTAAATATTTGTCTAAATATCGAATTGGATTTTGAAACTTATATCTTCGAAAAATAGTGAAATAGATAGGGATGATATACAAAAAAGGGCCAAAAAAAGTACAGTTGGTCTTCATAATCCTTTTCAAAAAACATGCTTGAACATATTGAGAAATTAGAGGAGAAGAATTATTTTATTTTCACTATCCTATATCATAACATATATTTATACATATTTAATATATAGGAGTTTAAGGGTAATTAACGGTTTGGACTTAGTGATCTATTGAACATATTGTATTGTATATATTTTATATAGTGAATGGGAATAATGAGATATAAATGTTTTGATGTCATAGAAGGTCTAACACCCCAAATTGACCAATGCGTCATAGCAAAACTATGAAGGAAATTTCAGAATGTGGATCAAAAACTAAGGTTCCCATGAATTTAAAGCTAGCTCTTAAAAGTATGACTCAGGATCGAAGCAGGAAAGGAGTTCTAGTATCTAGTAGGTAATCATAGAGATAATCATAGGGAATATGTTAGTCCGGTTTAGAATTCTATTTGACTACTATAACATGTCGTCGCCTTAGAGTGTAAACCTGCTAACTTTATTTTTTAACATATATGACATATTAATACAGTTCTAAAGAAAAAGAGATGTATGCACGTACGCACTGTGGATCTATGCAAAGGGAATAGGGATCAGGGGAGAACTCTCAGGGAACAGGACTCGCAGGGAGCAGCTGGATCTCATCAACCGCCTGTCCTTCTGGACCAACTGGCTCTTACTAGCAGTTTATACATTATGGGTAGAGAGAGATATAATTTGGGATTGTCGTGCCTGGAGCTTGGATATGCCTGATTAGACACCAAAAGGCTTGATTCACTCTCTCTCATACCTTCATCAACATCGCAATCTGATCATTATACCAGATAACAATCAATATAATTAATCTTTAAATATTTTAGTGTGTATGTTTATTAATCTTCTGCTTTCGAATCTTTCTTGTCCGAAACTTTAGTGAAATCCAAGTATTACTATGACCTAAATAGAAATCAATCATAAGAAGAAGTCTTCGTTCGTGGAAAGGTTGTCCTCTGCTTGATGTTTGTTACTATTACAATAAAACAAATTTACTTACATCTAATCAGCCATGAACCCATGATGACAAATAACTGATAGAATATTTGCAATTAAAAAGTTATGATGATGATTATATGTTTATTTTTGAATTAGTAATGTCTCCTTATTTACTCTGCTACTCTCAGCAAAGTAAATCTCAAATAGAATCATCTACTTTTTCAATTTATTGCTCTACTTTGAGGATTGAATAGTGTTTTTAAAATTTAGGCATGAGAATTACAGCTTTTTTCCTATGTTGGATATACCATTTATTCTTATTCATTCTAATAGTTGAGTTTCTAGTGAAGATAGTCGCAACTCTTAGTCTCTTTCTTTTAGGACTTTCCTATCTATTACACTAGGATTCATGCAAAATTACTGAAATGTGTCAGCGTTATTAAATTTTAATTGACGTATTGATTGCATTTATATGTTGTAAAAAACAAACAAATAATTCATTTGAAACTTCTCTGTACAAGTGCCAGACATCATTCACTACCTTTTAATTTAATTAGACTTTTGTAGAATGTTTTTAGTCGGCTTTATTTATTTATTTGTTTTACTTTCGCTTAAATTATTACCCTCATTTCATAAAATATTTGTGAATTTATTTTTTATTTTATGCGAACTAAATAATATTTATTCAATATTTTTTTATTTATACTATTTATTAATATTTCATTTGTGAAAGTACACTCAAACTTATTTTTAGGAAAAATTACATTCTAAGTGAAAAAAGTACATATGTAGCTTATATGTATATAGTATTTTTATTGCATTTATTGATTCTTTGAGTTGCCAAACTTGTGTAGTATACATACAGATTATTATTTGTAAAAATCAAAATACACTCATACCATAATTTCTACGATATACTCTATTTACAGGGTTTCATTTTTTACACTGTTTTTAAATTATAAAACAAAAAAATCTATTATTTATTTTGATTGTATTATATTTCGAACTTTACTTAATCAAATACTATATTTAGATATATAGATTAAAAACTACAATTAACTATTTTGATGAATTCTCACAACGTGTACAAACTTGTAAATCTATTTTTTGCTTTTTTTAGCTGAAGAAGTCATACTTATTTGTTGGGTGAGTGTTGGACCCTCAGTCGCCCCTTGTTCTACGCCTTCTAATAGATGGCGTATGCTTCCTCCCATCTAAAGTTCGCTCTATTCCCTTCAACTTCAGATTTCGAGTTTTCTTAATTACTGCAGCATTCTGAAGGCCTCACTAAATGATTTTACTATAAATCTATTATTTGAAAAAAATTGAAGTCATGTTTTGAACTAGTCAAACTTTATCATTTCTATTATGGTTTCCTATTGTGTTCATTATATTGAATATAGATTTTATTTCTCTTATTTTTTAATAAGGAGAGTGATTGAAGGTGTTTCAAAAACGATCACTTTAAATTCACAGTGATAATCAATCATTAGCTTTAAGTATGTTCTTTAATGTGTTTGAATATTAAATCGATTTATTTCTTTTGATACACTTGACGGACGAAAGCCCACTAGGCAGTCGGAGGGTATTGATTGCCTGAAAAATAAAAAAATGTCTGTGTGCGCAATTAATATACACAATTGAAGTGAAACTTCTGTACCTAACTTTTCTAATAATAGATTATAAGTAGTAAGATAAGTTGAAGGGGATGTGATTTATGACAAATTTTGTTTAAAAAAATTTCCCCAAAAACCACCCAAAGGGGGAGGGGGGTGAAAAAATGTAAATTCTTGCCCTTGAAGCAAACTCAACCAAATTTTGTATACATAATCTCTGGGCCTCTAGAGAGCTATAAATGCAAAAACTAACCACCCAAAATGGAGGGAGGGTCAAAAAATGAAAATTCTTTCTCTTGGGCCAAACTCAACCAAATTTTGTATACATAATTTGTGGGTCACTAGGTGGCTAGAAATGCAAAAACTGGGTGGAGGGTGGGTGCGGGGGTGGAATGTGGGGTGGGGTGAGGAGTGAGGCGGAGTAGGGTTGGGGTGGAGGGTGGAGTCCAGGGGGCATAGCGGGAGTGGGGTCCAGGGGGCTAGGCGGGGGTGTGGTGCGCAGGGTTGGAGGGCACGGGGTGGGGTCCGGGGTGGATGGGGTGCGGGGCCCGAGGTGGGTGGGGTGCAGGCGGGGTTTGGGAACGGGTGCATGTTGCGGGGGTGGGGGTGCTGGAGGGGTTTTGGGGTGGGGGTGAGGGGGTTAGTGGGTTAGGGCGCGGAATGGAGTGTTGGGGTGGGGGTGGGGTGCAGAGTGGATTTCGGAGGGGGGGTTCGAGGGATAGGTCCAGGGCGTGTCCTCTGGCTAGCAAGAGTGCCGCCGAAGGCGGGCCTTGCAGCTAGTTATTATTATAAATACGAGTTTTTAGTGTAAAACGACGAACTGACTAGATTTTCTGATTTTTCACTTCAGAACTTTAAAAGTTTATATACCGTATATTTATATGTACCTTAGGCTGTCCCAAAAAAATCAAAGTCTTTTTTGAACTCATATTCTGTTTTGATGTCAAAACAATTCAAATGAAATTTCGTTTACGCCTGACCACGGCAACTTGACTTGCAGCGAAACATGTCAGTACTTGCAGACTAAGGCGAACGCGAGCTGACTTATCGATGTGCTTGTAATCGCTTGCTATTTTGTTAGTAAACGCATTGTTTTCAATGGCGTTGCGTACAAGAACATCAGAAGAAATATCCAGACTGTAAAAAGCAAACTTTGAAAATAAAATTTAAAGAATAATAAAAGAGACAAAGAATTTAATTTTTAAGACAAAATCTTCAATTTTAGTAGAAATATTTTTTATATTGCGATATCATAGGAGATTCAGCTAGCTGCCCGGAAAGCATGTTAGTTCTCAGGTTCAACTCCTGAGGGGATGAATCCCCTGTGATATCGAAATATAAAAATATTTCTACTAAAATCCTAGATTATGTCCTAAAAATTAAATTCTTTCTATCTTAATATATATTGGTTTTTTAACCCTAGCTGATTTTTTGAAAAACATTCCAACTATTTTCAACAAAAAAAAAGATTCTCAAATCTTTAGTTTTAAAGAATATTTTTTTCGAAATATTAAATATTAAATAGGTATATCATTTAGACATATTCGTGTTTTATTTACCAAATAAACATTGAGTTCTAGAATCTTTCCATATGAACTCAGTACAAATTTTCATGTCAAGTCGGCACAAGTTATCCTTATCCAATCGCAATAATATTTATTAAAATTAAATTAGGTTAGAGTTGGTGGTGTTCTCATATTTATTATTTGAGTTTTTGAGGTCAAACAGAAAAAAAATAGGGGGTATATGCGTATATGATTTCTCGAAAAAAATCCTCCCTTATGACATCTTGGGAGACCTTCATGAACCTACGTAAAAATAACGGTATATATACAAAGCTGTTTTTTATTTTGCTCCGTAAAATACTCATATGCCCGGATCAATAGTACCGAAAGGGGCCAACATTGGAAAATGCAGAAAATCAGAATCCCTATATGCCAGGCCTTCAAACGGGTGTACCTATTGACGTAATAACCTGCAGCTCAGAGCAAAATTTTCAATTAATAATCTGAAATGTTAACATCTTATCTTAAACTATTTGCTGATTAAAAAATCCCCACTATTTAATTTTTTCTCCAATTTAATTTATAGGCATCGCATATCTTTATGGGGAAATGAAAATCCACCATGTTATCATTTACTCTAAAGTATCTTATAGATCTTTCATAATCATGAAAATAAAATCTCAGTTATGACAGCCAAATAGCCAAGTGTTTTTTTTCTTCTCTCCAAGCTGGAATTTATTATAATTAGCCTCTCTCGAAGAGTGTTGAAGAAGTAGTTGTTATTGTGGACCGTTTGTGTTTCGATGTTTTGTGTCCTCCCACTGAATGTCTCCTGACGCATGACAAAAGTTCCTTTACGAGAGAGAAACAAGATAAAAAAAAATCTAAAAAAAAGTTTCATCTCGTATCTGAAGAGCAAGCAACAGCAAAAGAAGTGGAAGTAGAAGGGGAGAAAGGGAGAGGCTCGTAAAAGCGGCCTTGATCCGCGAGTGCTACGACGTACGACGTAACGAAACCCACGTGGCCAAATGACGTAGCACGAAAAAATAAATATACATAAATCAACAGAACATCATAATTAGAAACGAAATTTGCATCTGGGATTGGAACAATCATTAATTCAAGCGCAGTGGCAACGGATATAATTAGAATGTTTTTATAATGGTCTCTTTTTAGTTTTAAGAGACAATGATTGAGACTCGAGGATTTGATGCTTCGCTGGTTGAAAATGTTTATCAGTAAAGATGTCTCCGCTGAAACACTTAGATTAGGCCATCTTCGTCCAAAAAATTGAAAAATAAAATTATCCTTTTCAGTCTTAAAAGTTCAATCTGAAAATGACTCCAGAAATAGGGGTTAAAATGTTGTGCATTGAAATGGGTAATCTTAGTGGTTTCGGTAGAAACATCTTTCCTGATCATGATTGAGGCCCTGTAAGACAGAATTCGTTGGGGAATATAACGTTGATGCAACTGCAACTTTTCAGTAATTTACATCAATCACTTAGGCCTCAGGATTTTTTACATAAGATTTCAATTAATTTAATTGAAAAGTTTTTGTTTTGCCGAGAGTAGCAGAGTTGTTGATTCACAAAGAGAAACAAAGAGGTTGTGTTGAAGCTGACCACCAGTGAAGAAGGAACACCAAATTTTCAATATCCATACGATATTGAATCCATGAAAAACAAACATTTATAATTAAAAAGACTGATGATGAAGACCAAGTCTTCGAAACTATAGTCTCAAACAAATAAATAATATATATATATACAGATATATCATCTCGATATATATGTGTGTATGTTTATTTGCATCAAGTAGAGGATAACCTCTTTGTTTCTCTTTGTGTTTCAATTAATTGTAATAATAATAATAGGATGACTATAGTTTGCTCCTGATTTATGAGTTGTTTGTTATTTCTACAATAAATTGGTAACCTAGTCTTTATAAAACTACATTAATGATGCTTATTTTTTCAGTTTTCATTCTGAAATTTCAGTAGACTTTTCTTTTCTTTCTTGCTATTGAAACTGTGTACATAAGTATGTACATACATATTCATGGGGTTACAATACATTTATCTATAGGAGTAGGCTTGTTTAAAGTACAATTTTATTAGATCCTTGGTCTGCAACTATTAATCTTAAAAGTGTTCCTCAGAAGCCCAGGTAACCACAATATCCTAAGAATATTCTAAGGATATTCTAAGGACATTTAAATCTTTAGAATATTCTGAGGATATTGTGTGTTACCTGGGAGGAAAAAGTTTAAGAATATGATCTATCCAACAGTTTTATATCGACTAAGGGAGTATCTCAAAAAACATAGGAGGAAATATCGAAAAACTTTTAATCATATCAAATAACATATTGAAGATAGGAGGGTGGGTCATTCTATAGAGCTGCCATATAGCACTGCAGATTTCTAGATGGAAGAGCTTAAGAAGAACATGTTTCTTAAGCCTCTTAAGACTAGGTCGCTTTTTGCAAATTTTGAAGATGGTCTAAAGAGGAGTGGAATCTTCCCAAAACACCACTGATTAAAACATCTGTTGGACTTTCAAGTGTAAAAGAAAGAACCCACGACAGCCATTGGGAATCAGCACGGCAGCCGTTGGTTGCGAAATGCCTCTCTAGGTCATTTGTGAGGATAGGTCAGGATTTTGGCGGCCATCGATCCGACAAACGTCGGCCAAAATACATCCAAACAGCAAGCCAGCCACTCAATCATTAAAGTTGATTCAAACCCCATCATCATTATGATCATCGAGTTCGTCATCGACGGCGGCGGCGGCGTCACTATCATCATCAACAACAACAACAAACAGAGCCGGGATTCTGCATCGGACTCCGGAAATTATGTCATCATCGAATCACGCCTTGGCTATTATTTTATTCCCCACCGACACGGAAAGTACTCGAAAAATGATTAACAATTTCACATCAAACCCGAAGTAAATTAAATTTTGTGAGGAGTAACTCCTGTTATCTAACCCATATAATTTTCTTGTTGAAATAAAATTATAAGAAAAATATGGTATATATGAATAATGCACTAAAGCCGATTCGATTAGCTATATTTTTTGCATTTTTTTGAAATTTTATTATCAAAGAACTTGATTGAGTGCTCATCATCATTGAGTACAAAGTCCTAAGACTAGTTTGACGCAACCACCCGTCTACACTAGGCTCTGTCCCCGGTCAACTGATTAAGTGCTGACTTTTTATATTCAAAACAAATTTCCCTAATAATAAGGATTAACACCATTAAAAATCAAAAAAAAAAAAAATTGGCCAACCAAAAGAATGTACCTATACTGTTTCATCACTTTTCTCTACTTTTTATTTTATGGAGTTAATCGATTTAGCAAGTGGGCGGTTCATATGGTATGTTTGTTCATAATCCAGGCAGGTATCATATATAAAAGGTCGATGTGCTTCCAATTGGCATTTGTTTATTGTTGAGTGACCAGTTTAGTATTACAACAAAACGAATTTACCTACATCCAATATGGAGTGTTTGAACCCAGGATAAATAACAGATAAAATATTTCTAAATAAAAGGAAAGAAATATGTTTAGCTTTTATTTTATGACGTGTGTTTTTTCACTTCAATTTTTTGATCCTTAAAATTTTAATACGATTTTTAACTACTAGAAATATTAAAAGTACCTAAATCAAAAATAAATTGACACGTTCTGATGTGGCCATCTACTTGACTTTACCATACATTTCTGGTTGAGTTTGGCACAATGGCCTAGATCTTCATTTTTGACCATATAACGGGAGGTTAGTTTTTGATTTCTTATACGTCTGGGGGCCCACTGATTATGTATACAAAATTTGGATGAGTTTGGTCCAAGAGGCCTAGATTTTAATTTTTGACCTCCCCCTTCATTTTTAGTGTTCTGAGGGGCTCACTGATTATGTATACAAAATTTGGTTGAGTTTGCTCAAATGGCCTTGATATTTATTTTTTGACCCCCTCTTTAATTTTGTCGCCAGAAAAAATAATATTTTCGTTATAGGTTCATTTTATAGTATATTTCATTTTCCTTGTTTTTTTAGTTTGAAAATATTATAATTTTAATTTTTAACCCCTCCCCCTTAATTTTGGGTCGATATGCACCAAAATCTAATCAGCTCTTAATCTCAATGCACCAAAATTACGTGTGAAATTTGGTTTTGATATTCACTCTAGTTGACCTAGCTCGTCCACAAAAATTTGGTAACGCACAGAATAACTAACAGACTAGCTAACAGAATAACAGACTAACAGACATTTTGACAAAACAATTATTATCTCTAAAAATATAATTTTTGACCATACCCTGTATGGTAAAGTAATAAGTTGCCAAATTTATAAAAATATTGCTAAAAGCTAACGTATATCTACTTTTTACTAAAATTCAAAAATAATGAGATTTATAATATTGGAAATAAAATCCGATCTTAGAGATTCTATTCCGCTACTTCTATATAAGTGAAAGCATAAAAAACGACAGGAGAAAAATCAACCTCAGAAGACTCAAAGGAATATTTTTAGAAGTCGTGGAAATTGGACGATAAATAGAGAATTTTCTCGGAAATTGGAAGAGATTAGAAAAGGGTCGGCTGTTTGGGAGGACATATGGGGGAGGAGGCTGGGGATTTCATCAGGAGCACCGAAAGGGTTTTTTCCAATCTCGGTTGAAAAATAATCCATCTCAAATAAAAATAAATATCATAGAGAGAGCATTCGGAACATAAATATAATCTGAAACTGAAAATTGACTCAAATATATAATAATATACACTAAAACAACCGATATGAAAATATGCTGAGAATATATATTTATTTTGTTTATTGGGCCTCCGAGGAGCGGGCCGCCTCTTACAAAGATAAAAGACAATTATATAAATTTATTTAAAAACTTTTCACACTTTCAGCTTCAGAATAAATTAATTCAGATCCAGAGCGGGTGGCTGAGAGAGCCAGGATTAATTCTGACTCACATTTCACATTTCTTTTTTTTTTATTTGTATTTACAAAAAATAATCATACGCCACCCGCTCTCTATGTTCTTCTGCTGAAAGTGTAAAAATTAAGGAGAGATCCCCTCATCGCCCTATATGTCAAATCATTTATTGTTTTTTTGGGATATGCCCAGGGCGATGAGGGACTGCACCGCTTTATGCCACCACACTCCCTTCCACGAGAGTGTGATGGCCTCGACCCTGACCGAGCCCGCCCCGACGCCAAATCGCTCCGCAATATTATCCACCAGACTGGAGTTGCCCCTATATTTTTCTATTTTGTTTCGGTGGGCAACACCCAGTCCTGCAAGCGCGGAGACGATCTGGATCGTATTAGATTATGGATTATGGTTGTATTTAATCAAAGTATAGGGAACGTTATTTAGACCATACATAGTTGATTATACCTAATTATTGAGTACACAACACTTTTACAATTAAACTATGACGTTTCGATCTGATTATTCGTATATGAAATATTTATAATCGTGCTGTTTTTTTCGTTCACTTATCTATACCATGTGAAATTAAATAGTACATATATGTGGAATTATTGCTTCCTCTCAAGAGGTCACAACATGATTTTTATTTATAAAAAATTAAAAATTTTAATAATATTATAAATCGATATTTAATTTATTATTATTATTATTGTTTTTTAATTAAAAATATTTTTAATTTTAGATCTACCTATATTTCAAATTAGGTTTTTGGATTTTCTAAAGGAATTTTGTATTTCAAATTGCTTAAGCGGTGTATTTTACCCGCAGCTTTGATTATATTGGTTAGTATCATAGAAACAGAGAGAAGTACATTAGTACATTTCCACTATAATTATTTTTAATTAGATATTTTGCATTTTCTAAAAATCTGTGGGCACGGCAATGCCTCAACCGCACGCCACTGGTACACATGTAAAATTAAAAACATGCGATTTGATTGAAGTTACTATAATATATTCTCAACTTATTTAATAAATGATGATGTTAAACTTGGCAACATATTAGATCTCTCAACTTTTTTGGCAAACAGTTTCTATTAATCGAACTTCGTCTTTTTTTACACAAGTGTTTTTGTTGGGATTAATATTTCTTTTTGCTCAAATTCATCAAAATCATTGATAATCTGCTACTCTCGACAAAATAAACTTATCAATTAAGTTTGTTACAATTTTATGTCCTCATTATTGATATCCAAGAAATCTTTATTTTGATCTTAATTCGGATTAAGTGAAAGTCATCTGATATTTTTGCTGTTCCGTTGGTTTTGCTTGTGGTCCTCTCAGGCAGCCTATTGGTCGGCTGTTATAGTAGATTGCACAGTGTGGACTGAGCTTGATCTGTGATTAACGGCTTAGGGCGCTCGCTGGGCTGGAGTTTGGGTCTGGGTCGTGCAAGACCATTAGCCTCACACACGCCAACCAGCCTCCTAGATATACCTACACTTGTTTATGGACACGAACTTAGGCTAGGTCACAACGACGCAATCGACGCAATGGAGAGCGACCGCCAGGCAGGCAGGCCATTGACCGGGTCTCGGGATTGATCCACGTCAACTGTTGCGTCGTTTTGAAACTCGCCAATTAACAACACCTCCAAGTTCGAGTCGTTTTTACCTCGCCATTATTACTTTATTAGTATTACACTTTTCTCAGTAAAATCAAAATAATTAGATTTGTCTTCTAGTATACATTGGCGTAGTTAGGGAGTTTTCCTAAGGGGGATCGGTCCAGCTGTTTATCCACCACAAGGTTTCAATTTCGGTTATCCGATTAGAGTTCAACTAACTTTTTAGTAGATTTGACAAATTTTGGGAGTAACGAAATAATTTAATGAGAAATACCCAAGTGATACAGTGAAACAGTATATGCAATCGAATGCAAGAAAGGGCACACCAGTAAAGATGGAGTCCCTATGGATCTCGAAAGACCCCTGCATTACCGAATAGATGGGAAAGTTGATTAAGTGAGAGGATGGAGGCGTAGGTGTTTATGCACTCGGGTTTTGAAGGTTTGAAGATTATAAGTACTGGGAAGGATGGAGGCTGGGAGGGAGTTCCAGTTCCTTGAAGTCATGGGATATAGGTAATGTAATGGCGAATGAAGTGGTCCGGCACTTTTCTAGTTTCTTCAATACTCGCGATTTTTCTAGAGGGGCAATGAGATTTCAAGGGGGGGGCACTGCCCTCTTGCCTCCCCCTCCTAACTACATCCATACTTCTACGATGTTGTTGATATATATATATTTATATATTATGTCATGGTTCTCAATCCGTGCTCTGCAGAACACAGGTAGTCCGTGAAGTCATTTTACGGGTTTTTTAAAAAAATCAATTACACAATTACAAATTACTGCAAAAGAAAAATCAATTCAAGCCACACTTCTTGTCAATAATGGGGTTATTTTTGCGTGCAATGTCCTTTTTTTCATCTCGCCCTTGATTTCACAAAAGTTGACTACCCCAGTTTTAAATCGTAGGTATGTTGTATTGTAAGTTTTCCGCGCAATAAATATCAGAGTTTAGTGTTCTCGGACTTCAAAAACAATCTATTAGGGTAACGGTTACCCGGTAATCCATTTTAACCGACTATTTTTCTACTTTTAATACAATTTGTTTTTATTTATTACATTTTAAAGGGCGCCTCGACTGCGTGGTCATTTGCGCCAATACAATTTGAAATAAGAATTTCTTTTAATTATTTATCTATTAATATAACCATATTATTGTCCGGTAGGAAGCTGGTTTTAATATATTTTACGTACTGAGCATTTTATTACTTTTCCAATGCGAAGCATGTTTTTTATTATTTTTATTAGTATTAATTTTTTCTCATTAAAAAAATAATTAAATTTGTTTTCTACGACGTTGTTGATTTTTTTTTCTAAATATGCAAAAAGTCGTAAAATCTTTAATTTTGTAATAAAGTAATAGCATAGTCAGAGGATAATATTGTGAGTATTCAACTCATTCTATTTATTTCTTTTCTTTTTTTTCTTTTGAAAATTATTATTAAAATATCAAGGATTTTATATAGAAGAGAGGACATGAACAAGGGGTTAGGCTAGTTTATGACGGTCCAGAATCTAAAAAAAATTTAATAAAATTTTTATAGTTTTTGAGTTATAAGCATTTTTTGAAAATCATGAAAATTGCTAACCTGCACTAAATATTGAGATGCTGTGACTCCAAATTTCTATATTTTATGATTCTAATTTATGTAATATAATCCTGAATAACCATGCTATTGACCACAATCTATAATAAAACCAAGAGTACCTACCTACTATACTTTTGGAGAAAAAAATATTTTTGCCGGATTCATGGGTTAATAAATTTTGATCAGCTAACTTTGACTCTTCATACTCATACGGTAAACAAATTTATACTACCCTAACATGGCAAGTTATTACTTCTTTCTTTAAAATAAAAAAATATTTTATTTATTTAATATGTTAATTATGTTCCATCTTGATTTAATTAATCTTTGACTATTTTTTTTTTTTTTTTTGGCTTTTCGGCCTTTTCTTGCCATAAGCCTAATTACGATACTAGTTATATATTTTTTAAAATTTGTCTCTACCCCCGGGGGTCAGATTTTAGCTGGATGCCTCGAGTCGGATTCGAACCCGGGTCCCCTGGTTAGCTCGCTGTCACGCTACCGCCTAGCCTATCTGACCCCCCAATCTTTGGCTATTAATGCTATTAAAACAAAAGATCTTTATGAATTAATAAATCTGCTATTGGTATCTGTCCGTTGGTAAACAGCGCTGACTGGTGGTCAAAATAAAAACTAACACAATCGGGTCATATTTATTTTTATTTAATAAAGAAAATTATTAAAAAAAATAAACAATATAGATTATTAGTTTGTTGTTTATTATCTTAATCAATATTAAGTGCTTTATTTAAATATTCTTCAGCTTCTCGATTTTGAAAAATTATCCTCGACATGATTGATAGCTGTGCAGCTTACCCGTTTGTTTTAGTTATATTTTTAACCACGAGATTGCATAGTGGCAAGAACCACTTACCAATTGTCGACAAAACAAAATCTTTTCAATTAGTTTTATTTTCTAGTGATTGTTTAAAAAAGATAGTTATTCAATATTTTTAAATAAAAAATTTAAAATTTTTATGCACACACCTTATTGCCTATTTTATTGGAAAAAATAGCTCTAAATTTATTTGTTGTGTTTTCTGACCCTCAAACTTTCAGGTAGAAAACAGGGCCCCTATAAATAGGAGTATTTTTATTTTTATTTTTTTATATTTTGACTAGTCCCAATTTCGGGGTGATATGTGTTGTTAATGATGCCCCTCCCTCCCACTGTGGGCCATCAACCAGAGAGTGAGATAGATCCCTATCTCCAGGGGCAAGTGGTTAATCTCAGGCCATGATTAGAGCCGGGCTGGCCCTTTCCAAACCGCAAACAACGACCTCTTTAAAAACGGCCGGAGAAACAACAACCATCACTTAACTGGCAAGCACAGAGCACACTCCCTTCCTTCCCTTCTTTCAGGCCAAAAGGGGACATAAATTTCCTTTTAAACCTCAATTCCATTTATTTTTGATTTATAGAAGAACCAAATTTATTATATAAATATATAAGCGCTTATGGTTAATATTCAGTAATTATCTTATGATTTGAAAGAGCTATTTGAAGAGGCCATTAAAAATAGAACCTGATAAGGAGAAAAGTTTTAATTGGTTCATAATATGTATAGATCTATATATGTATATATTATGGGTAGTAAAGCATGTCAAGTTTAACTAAACTTCAATTTTAATGATTTTATATTATTTAAACCCACTTTAAAAATTCGTATAAAACTTCAGAATTTGGTTTGGAAAAAATGATTTAAATTAACAATTTCTATTGAAATATAATAACAAGCCTATTAAATTAACAATTTGAAAAAAATTATATGAATATTTTTCGAATTGTATTCCGCGTATTTTTTCTGACAAGTTAGTATATTTCAAGAAGATGATTTAAAAAAAAATAAGATAAATTGATTTTTCAAGAAGATATAGCCGAATGAATTAAGGAATGCTATACCTACTATATATTCCAAAAATTCAAAAAAAATACATATTATATAAAAAAAATAGTAAATATTGTTTGTCCATGATCCACTGCGGCTTAAAATGCGTGTAATGAAGCGTAGTTTTTAATAAAATTGTAAAAAATTCGAAGCTATAAACAAGTTTGAAAAAAGGATTTTAATTTTTTCATTCTAAAACTTGGCTAAAGATATTTAGGATATTTTTTGATACATTTTTTTCAGAAAAATTTGATATTGATTGATGTTTGACAAAGTTATTGACTTTGGAATATACTCCATCTCGAATTTTCATGACTATTCAAATTGTGATCTATTTGGCCACAGAAGATTGGACAGTTTCATTTGTATCAATGATCCGAAAATATTTCGCCCCATATTTTTTATTTTTATATTTTTATTTATTTCAAGCAGAGAACAACCTCATTGATTTCTTTTTTTGTTACGGGAGAATGGTGTGGATTCTTGGAAAAAATATTTTAAATAAAGTAAAGAAAATTTTGAAATTTTTTTAGAAACTTTTTAAAATTTTAAATACTAGGTAGGTTTCAGATAAATAAAAGATCAGATGCTTGTTTAGCACAATTTATGTGAAACCTACCTAGTATTTTATATTTATAAATTTTAAAAAGTTTCTAAAAAAGTTAAATTTAGGGAACAAAGAAAATATTATTTTTACTATAGACAAAAGGATCAGCCGAGGTTCGAACTCCGGGGCTTTGTCATAAGAGCTTTATTCCTATATCCTCTTTCTAAAAAAAATTTAAAAATTTTCTTTAATTTATCATTGATTTCTCTTTATAAATCAACAATTTTGCTACCCTCGGTAAAGCAAAATGTTTTCAATAAGATAAGACCTTTGATTCGGCCTTTAAATTAATCGTAATATAAAGCTATTATTTATTTATTTTTGATTTTAAATTTTCATGAATAAGACTAGTTAGTAGGGTTGCCAACCCTCCCGGAATTCCTGGATTATCTCTGAATCTGCCCCCAAATTTTGAAAGTCCCCAATTTTTAATTTAATCTTCTTTGCAAAGGCTGTTAAATTTAAAGTGATACTGCGTTGTATAGTTTATCAGTTTTTTTTGCCGAATAAAAAATATTTTCAGTCAATTTTCTTCTTTTTTTTGCCTAGCTCACGGAATTTCTTTCTACAGAGTTGGCAACCCTACTAGTTAGTGATGCCCAAAATCTTTATTAAATTTCTATCTCTTTAGACAGTTGTAGTGTCAACCAATGTGACTCATCTTATTTTATAAGTGAATTTAAATAGGTACTTAATAGATAACAAGCAAATAAATAAACTACTTTATATCGGATTAACTACCTATTTCTAGAATAATAGAATATTTTCTTTAAAGTAATCGATTTATTTCATATATTAAGAACATAAAATATTCCGGGATTTTGATTATTTATATATGAAAATAATCTTTGGAAAATATAGTAGCCTTTTGACGACGTTAAAAATGTAAAAAGGTAGTAAATTACAAAAAGAAAAAATTAATAATAGGTTATTTTATTTATCGTCCTTAATAGCGAGGGCTGTTATTAAAAATCAACTCCCAAACAGACTAAATACTATCCGAGAATATTTATATTTGACAGGCTTCTTCTTGCCAGTAGTCCTCGGGAGATAACTTGTCCAGCTACCGTGAGCTTCCAACACTCACTATTCATAAATTTAAGCCATATAATTTTTTGTGTCTGACGATTTGAGTGTGTAGTGTGTGTGTGTTTTCTGTTCGTCTTTCATAGGTATAATTTGAGAGTTGAATAATGTGTCTGGGGGAAAACGAATCCCCGGGGGGTAACCCATACGTTTCGGTTCACTAACCCATACCTCCGTCAGAGCTAATGCAGGTGTCGAAATTTCCTTCCACCTACAATAAGACCCCTATTTCGAACACACTCACACACACAAACTTCTCCCCTGAAACCTGTGCTCTGAATAAGGCCAGGTGCAGGTGTTTAGGTGCCCAATAACCAAAATAAAAAAAAAAATCTTTCAGTAGCCGGATTCAATCAAGACGAAACCTCGCCCGAGGGCCGTTAAAAAACGAAATATATGCGCGTTAAGGCTATCAGGTTGTTTGTTAGCCGGGGCCCAATATAAATTGATGTTTTGTTGGAAAATGGATGTCGAAAAGGTCAAATGAGAGGGGAACTCAAAAAGGAATCTCTTTAAATGAATTTTTTTTAATATGGCTATACTGTAATAAGTCAAAAAGCGGTAGGCCAATCAACAAAAATAATAAATGAGGATTTATCTATTGAATTTGATGATTTATTAATTTTTTCTTCCTTATATTATTTATACCGTTATGGCTATATTAAGTATTTTAATACAATATAATATGTACCTACCTATTCACCAATTTATTAAACGATGATTTAAATTTAAGTTTATAAATAAACTATAGTGAAAGGTAAACTTTTTCTAAAACTCTTAACGTTGACTGCGAAATTTGAGGATTTTTTTTATTATTAATAATGACATACCCTCGGTACTGTTTTCAATTAGGACAGCAACCAATTGAGTAGGCCAATACCCATAAAGGGTGGTTCGAGCCAGAGATTTATTTATTTTATTTATTTTTTTTTTTAATAATGACATATGGTATATACATTATTTTTTTAAATATAGGTATAATAAATACCTACTGTAATAATTTTTAAGGATTTTGGTGTCGATTCTAGGTGAAACATTATAAATAACTTATGAGGAGAATTTTCTAGGTTAGGTTTCACAAAAAGGCGTGTGAAACCTAACCTAGAAAATTCTCCTCATAAATTACCTACTGTAAGGTCAAAAACCGGAAGGCCAATCAATAAAAATAAAACCACTGAATTTAATGATTTATTAATTTTTTTCTTATTTATATGGTGATATTTATATCGATTTAGGATATCATAAATATTTTAATATATTATATCAGTGTTTCACAAAGTATAATACGCGTACCGGTGGGGGCGGAAGAGTTTGGTGGGGGTATACGTGCTGCACTGAGCTTGCCTACGCCTTTATTATTATTTTGCTTATGTACTTATAAAAAAGAAAAAATAATTATATTTTTTGATTGTTATTAAAGTATATGCAATTTTTTTGACGAGGGGTATTCGGTGCTACGAAAATTATAGAAGGGGTACACAGATGTCGATAAGTTTGGGAAACACTGCACGATATAATACCTATTCACCAATTGATTAAACAATGATTTAACTTTACAAGCTCATAAATAAATTCTATTAAAAGGTAAACTTTTTCCAAGACTCAAAACGCTGACTTCAAAACTTTAAGAATTTTTTGAATTATTATTAACGTTATTTAATTAATGCCATATACCAGAGTTTTACAAATTTTTTCGACCACGGAACAATATTTTTTATAAATTTCGTTTTTCCCCGGCCGTATTTTATGTAAAAAACATATATTTTATTTAAAGTGCTAATTTTATAATTTTTGAAAAATTGGATAATAAAATCAGGTTATTTATTTTAATTACCATAGTCTTTATTAAACTCAACAAGTTGCACATTTCACTGCTACATGTAGGTACCCGTTTTTTTCCGTAAATTTATGCCAAATACTTTTTTTATATATTTTTTCTGAGGACCTGGATTTTTTCTGACTAATGTTTGAGAAACATTGGTATATACAAAATATTTATTGAAATAATTATATGGAGCAATAAATAATTCAAGTCCTGAAGGTTGGTAAGAGCTTATGTTAGTAAATCTAAAATATTATAATTAAATTCGAAGGGTGAACCGGGACCTAAAATTGTAGTACACCTACTTCCACTTCCACTTTCATTTCCAAGTAGAAGACAATAGATGATAATAGGATTATCTAATGAGTTCCAAAGTAATTCCAAATAATTCCAAAGACGTGTACACCTAATTCCAATCGCGGCTCACCCCTAGATTATATTATTCAAGCCCCGAAATGTGAGAATCTTCATGTGCCATCGCAAGCCAAGCCTTTTAAAATAAAATAATAAATAAAAACAATTGACTGAATGGCTAGTTTAAAAAGAATTGGGCGGAAAAGTAAGCTTATAAATACCAATTTTTAAGCCTAATTTTACTTTCTATTTGTTAAGTTGATAAAGGTCATACTTGTTGGAATTATTATTTTCTTAGAAATTTTTAAGAAAGTTTTCCCATTGCTTTTAGATTTTATCAAGGGAGCAAATTGTTGATTGGAGCGGATTCTAATATGCCTTTGCAGTAAAGTCAACTGGTGAAGCCACAACGACAATAACCTGGCATATACGAGGTAAGACATCATAAATCTACCACATTGAATAACATGCTAAATCATTACTATCGAAAAAGGGTACACTCTAATGGTGACTAACAATACTAGCACTGTCTTCGGACGAACTGAGCATGCGCACTAAAAAGTGAAATATCAAATGCACGTTCTCAGCTCGTCATAGTACAGTCAGAATCTGTTAAGAAGAATACGTATTTGTAAAAATCCTTTATGCAATTTTATACAATATCCTTATAATATCCAATTTTATGCAACATTACTCAAATAACCAGTAATGCTCGAAGCGAGTATGATACAAAACAAAGATTCGTTTAAAAAGTTATAAATACTTATAATTAGAGACCGGATTTTTATGCAGTAAAAAGTGCCAAAATATTCAGTTAAAAATGCTGAAATATTCATTAAAAGATGGCAAAATAAATTTTTTATGCACTAAAAAATCTGATCTCCACTCTAATTTACGCACACGAACACTCAATGACCAAAATGGGCTATAGTTCCCGAAGACCATTAAAATAATAATAATAATAAAGAAATAATTAACAAAGGATCTAAAAAATAATCCGATAAGTTACTTTTGAAACATATGTATTTGTAAAAATCCTTTATGCAATTTTATACAATATCCTTATAATATCCAATTTTATGCAATATTACTCAAATATGCAAAAATATGCAGTATAGAATTTAACCCACAGTATCCTAGATGCATGATTCGGATAGATAATTGATCTCCTGGGTCGTATGTGACGGCAAACAAAATATACAATTGCATAGGAATCCGGTCTCTACTTATAATTTACTATATTTTGAATTAAATTATACCGTTATTACATTCATTAATAGTAGTTATATTCTTAGAAACATATTTAACAATATTTTTTGAAATTTTTAAACTTTCATAACTACAAAATTTAAAAAAAAATTTAATTTTACATTTATTAAAGAAAATATGATGATATATATTTTAAAAATTTTCAAAAATATAAGTATTTTATAAATATTTTTAATTAAAAAAAAATGTTTTTAGCTGTGGAAATATATATAAATATTTTTTTTTCATTATTAAAATATAATATACACAGATTCTACTTTAATAAAATATAACTTACATGAACTTTACTAATATTTTCAAACAATTTATACATTATATTTGATCAAATTAATAAATTTAATTATTTTGAGATATCAATAATATCTCTATATAAATTTTTAGGATATTCTTCTATATCAGATCTGCGAAGATAATAACAAAAGAAAAAGAACTTTTTAGGCAATATTTTCAATAGATTAATGGTTTTATGATATTATATAATCCGTGCAATTTAATCAATTCTGATTAAAATATTATATTTTTATAGCCCTGTTTTCAACATGAATATTTGCATAGCCTAAAGTTAAGAGGGGAGAGAAATAATTTTTTTTTGTTTAAAATTTATGAGGTGAAGGTTATGAGTTTATTATACACAAGGATATATGTTAATGAAGGTATATAAAATTTTTCTCAGTATTTATAGTATGTTGAACTTTATTCAGATTAGGGATTGAGGAGTGTTTTATTTATAAAATCGCAGAATAGTGAGGATGGTCAAATATAAGCAGTTGCTATGACGCAGAATATTGATCCGGTCAATAGACGACTATTATAGAATATGGAGATATATGGCTCACCAGGACAAAGAGTATATAAAAAGAAGATATTTCATTTACTTTTCTCTTGAAGTTTCAGTATATATTTCATATTTTTTGAACTTATATAATATAAAAAAATGATTTATTTTTTCCATTTAGTTAGAATATCTTCAGCTTTTGGCTTAAAACAGCTTAGATGTTATAAATTTGTTCTCAAACCCCTGTTTCTGGCAACCTAACATACTAGATTTATTTTAGTTTCTGGGCTATCACTATTTCAAACAGTGTTTAAAAGTAGCCAATTTTGACATCGATATTTAATTAGTTTAATAAAATGTATCTACTAAATACCTAGTTTTGAGTATTAATGCGAGGAAAATTTAATAGATTTATTTAAATGATTAATGTAAAGATTTAAGCATCTTTTTTGAGTTTCTTTTTTTGAAAAAAGATGGAATTTTTCAAAAATCAACCCAATTATATAATATTGAAAAGTGAATTTAT
The DNA here is from genome assembly GCA_024734495.1 of Forficula auricularia. Taxonomy (NCBI): domain Eukaryota; kingdom Metazoa; phylum Arthropoda; class Insecta; order Dermaptera; family Forficulidae; genus Forficula; species Forficula auricularia. The sequence continues at coordinate 9,269,985 of JALMQS010000055.1, read as the reverse complement.
TTTTATTTAGGAAACAAATCAAAGATTTTAGTAGAAATATTTTTACATTGCATATCAGAGGGTTTCGTCCCCTTGGGAATCGAACCCAAGCGCTAACTAAGCTTACCGGGCTGTTAGCCAAACCCTTAAGACAAATCTCTCTCCGATATGCAACATATATAAGAAATAAAGCTACAAAGCTACAAGGGGACGAAACCCTCTGATATGCAATGTAAAAATATTTCTACTAAAATCTTTGATTTGTTTCCTAAATAAAAATAAATTCACTTTTCAGATTTATTTAATTTTTGCAATTTCTGATAACAATCTTAAAACAAAAATTTCCTCCCTTAAACCTATTAATGGATTTCAGTAGAGTTTTTTTACGCTGATTATCATGAATTTCGATTTTTTACAACCCGTCAGAGTTTTGAGATATTATGGGCCAAAATTACGAAAAAGAACTTTGAGCTATTTCGAGTCCCATTAAATATTAAACACCAATATTTGAAATTAAAATATTTCGTTGACATAATAGAAAACAGCTTCTCCTTTGATTTTCAAATTATCGATTGTTTTTAGCTCAATTAGAACTCGAGTTATAACTAAAAAACTAAAACTACGCGAGTATAAAGGGTAATAAACATAGATAAAAACAGAAAGTTTTAGTTTTTTAGTTATAACTCGATTTATAATTGAGCTAAAAACAAGTGGTAATATGAAAATCAAAGAGGAAGTTGTTTTCTATTATGTCAACAAAATATTTTGATTTCGAATATTGCTGTTTAATTTTTAATGGAACTCGAAAATAGTTCAAAATGGCCTTTTTCGTCATTTTGACCAATAATATCTCAAAACTCTGAGGTGTTGTAAAAAATCGGCAAATTGCATGATAATCAGTGTATAAAACTCTAGTGGAATCCATTGTTAGGTTTACGGGGAAAATTTTGTTTAATTTTTGTCGAGCAGTGATAATCAAATCAAATTTAGAGAAAATTGCAAAGATTCCCATTTGAAAGATCTAAACACTATGTTACTACTAGATGAAGGAGGAGGGATCAGCCAAAGATGGAATCACTGGGTTCAATAAAACACCTTTAATAAGACGTTTCGGCCTGAATTTTATTTGGCCATCTTCAGTCAATTAGGTTATATTATACACAAATTGAAGTACACATATGTGATCGAACCAAGCCTTGTCAAAAATAAAAATTCTTTAGCTTCATGTGAATTTATAACTGCCTGGACCCAAAAGTTTCAGAATGAAATATGTTACTACATTAAGTGGACCAAAGGGTAGAAATATTTGAATTTGAATCATTTGTCAATCAAGAACTTGATCTTCTGGAATTAGCGGCAATAATTTCTTGTTAAATGTTAATAATAAAAATTATGTTGATTAATGTCCATTATAATTAGTAGATTAAAATTCACAAAAGCTCATTGGACAATGTTTTTTATTGAAGCTCTCATTCAATTTTTGTACAACGTTTTACCGAGACTTATCCATCTAGACTTATTTTTTATTGTATCAATCTAGAAAGAAAATTTCTACTATGTCTCAATTATTTTTATTGTTATCTCTCAACCAATGTTGCTCTAACCAATTGAGTGCTTGAAAAAGTCTCGAGAGAGACGAAACGTTGTACAAAAAATTGAATAAGATAAAAACATTGTCCAATGAACTGTGAATTTTTAATCTGTTAATAAAAATAATAATTTGTTGAATCGGTACAACATCCCCTGGCTAAGGCCTAGTGTGCATCTAAACATACATACATCACTATGGAATAATTTATAATATTATTTTGATATTGTAGAGATAGTAAAATAAAAGACATAAATAAATATAGAAATACGATTAGATGATATATTACACTATATCATCGTTGGAGTGAAAAAAACTCCATTTGGAAGATTTGATATTTTATTTATAGCGAGCAAAACAACGTTTAGTTTTCTTCATCTTCATTCTATATAGATATAAGCCTCTCTATATTTTTTATTTATTTATTTTCCATTTCTAATTGAGATATTTTTCATGCAAATAGGACCCATGATTGCTTACTTTATACAAAGCACAAATTAAATTGAGAATAGTCAAATAGTCAAAAAATATAATATAGAAATTATATTATATTGTTTTGAGTCATGTCCATTTTCTCACCCAAGAATATTCAAAAATCCTTTTTTAAATAAGGTTCCACCTCAAAGGCGAATTTGTTCTATATTGACCCTCATAATATATCAATCCCCAAAAGTATAAGTTGAAACCAAAAAAAATGCCTCAGATCTCGATCCGAGTTTAAAATTAGATCAGTTAAATGCAATGAAAAAAAAGCACTGATGAATTATAATTTTTGATAACAGCGTGACAGTGCATAAAGATCAACCACATTTTGAAGAAGTGATAAAAAAAATGAAAAAATTTAACTAGAAAAAAAATGAATATATTTTAGAAAAGAACATAAAATACATTTTTTAAAATGTGTTTTAAACTTTATCAAACAAAAACAAAAGGGGAGGGGGTCAAAAATGAAAATTCTAGCCCTTTCGACCAAACTCCACCAAATTTTGTATACATATTCTGCGGATCCCAAAAAGACTAGAAATGCAAAAACTAATCACCCAAAATAGAGGAGGAAGGGTCAAAAATTAGAAAATTTCGGCCCTTTGACCAAACTCAATCAAATTTTTGTATACATATCTGTGGACCCCAGAAGGCCTAGAAATGCAAAAACTAACCACCCAAAATGAGAGGGAGCGTCAAAAATGAAAATGCTAGCCCTTTCGACAAAACTATATGTATACAAAATTTGGTTAGTTTTTGCATTTCTAGCCTTCTAGGGGTTCAAAGAATATGTATACAAAATTTGGTTGAGTTTAGTCGAAAGAGCTAGAATTTTCATTTTTGACCCCCTTTTTGTCTGATAATGTTTAAAACACATTTGAAAAAAACTATTTTATGTTCTTTTCAGAAATATATTTAGTTTTTTCTAGTTAAATTTTTATCATTTTTTATACCTCTTCAAAATGTGGTAAATCTTTATGCCCCACCCTGTATAATATACTTCTTTAAACGTAAAAAAATGTTTACTCTTATAACGTTGAGAATTTCCAATTGTTGGATTTTGACAAAAATTTTGAAATTATTTGTCTATCATAGGTTTGTAAAATTTTATCTATCCAGTTTTTCTAGATATTATACATGCAGAAACAGATTAAAAAAAAAATCATTTATGAAAATGAGTTTTCTTCTCGTTTCAAATATTTCTGAAAACATTATACAAAAAAATAAAAAAATTTAATACTTGAGTGAATTCAATCTCAGGTGACTTGTTCGAGCGAACCGAGTGTTTAATAGATTTAAAAATATTTATTTATTGCTATATTTATTCCCACGCATTTAGTGATTTCTGTAGAAAAAGGATTTTACGGACATTGTTCGGATTAACTACATATGGGAACTTCAATAATAATAATAATAATTAAAAATAAAATCTATTTGACTAAAACTTGTCTTGACTTGTTTTACAGCCTCTTTAATAGTAGAAATGGCAAACAACGAATGCCTCTATCTACGACCTTTTTACAAAAATCCAATAAGTAAAATAGGCCAAATCGAGTTAGGACCACATTTTATTTGAATGACCTATTTCTACGATAATTTAGATTAGATAAATTGGTAATTCATAAAGAGAAACAATGAAGTTGTCCTCTGCTTGATGCAAATAAAAATACAAAACATATATAAAATATAAATATGTATAATTTGATTGAGACTATAGTTTCGAAGATTTGAACTTCATCATCAGTCTTTTAGTTATTAATATTTTATCTTTTATTTCTAATTAAAAAGACTGATAATGAAGGTCTCAAATAAATAAAGTATATTTATATTTTATATATGTGTGTATTTTTATTTGTATCAAGCAGAGGACAACCTCATTGGTTTCTCTTTATAAATTAACAACTTTGCTACACCCGGCAACTGTTTTTTTCAATTAGATTATTTATATAATTTACTACTAGTAGGTATGAACAATTAATTATATTCATATCTTATCCATTCAAAAAAATTATTTTCATGGCAAAACAAGCGTTGTAAACAAGGATTTTGTGATTACCTATATTTCTCTTGAAGCTAGATTTAATCTCAACGGTTAAAATGCCGTATAGCTAGCAAATTACAGGATATGGGGTACTACGTACGTGACTTTTAAGGAGTTCGGTGTTGGTTCTAGGTGAAACATTTTAATATAATAATAAAACTTGAGTAAGATACGAGGTAGGTTTCACAAACTACGTACGGACTAATTTTCTTCATATATGTACAATAATGAATGATTAAAAAAAAATTTCGCCTGGGCATTTATTCCTAAATTCAAATTTAAAAAATAATAAAAATTTTTCGTAATTAAAAAAAAAAATGTTTTTATCTACAAATATGCAAAAAAATGTAAAATAAAAATGGGTTTAATTTCATTTAAATGCACTAATTCTGAAATATAATAGGTTAACTGTTTAAAAAAATCCAGCTATGTAGTTATAATAAATATGCACTTGCATAAAAATCAGATCTCTGATTAAAATACTTAGAAAATAGTATTATTAATTCACAGAATAATTCGAAAAGATGTTTCGCCTATCTAGGTTTTCGCCAATATTGAAATATATAGCTCTTATAATTAAGATAAAAGTAATATAAATATTTTATGAGATTACTATGAGTTAGTTTTCTGGGTCATTTGTTTCACGTTAAAAAATAAAAGATGTAAATTTTTTCAATATATATATATTTAAAAATCGTTGATAGCCCGAAATATTTATGTTGAAAAAATGTACCTCTTTTATTTTTTAATTTTTAACGCGAATCAAGTGACCTAGAAAACCTAACTCATAGTAAATTAATATCTCATAAAATATTTATTTACTTTATCTTTATTAAAGATGTTTCTCCTTGCACCAACACCACAATCTCTATTAATTATTCTCTTATAATTATTTGCATTTAAATATTTTTTGAAAGATATTAATTTGCCGATGGTAATAGATTCAAATTTACTAGAAAATCATAAGATGGTGTCATCTATTAAATCCGATGGAATGAAATATTTTTAATTATATGTCAGAGGGGTTGTTTTTCACCCCTCGGGAATCGAACCCGAGTGCCAGTAACAGCAATCCGGGCCATCTGGCTTACCTGCGGGATGCGATATTCTCTGACATATGTAAACGAGTAAAATATTTTACTCAAAGATTGTTATCTTAATTTGTAAAATTTCGCGATATAGTGATTCTAAATTTAAACATATAGCCTTGCCATATAATTTAAATAAAGGTCGTTGAGTGTTTCGAATTTTGAAGAGATTCAAAATTGAATGGCAATGGAATGACTTTTCCTAATTTATTTTACGCGTTTACATATGTCAGAGAGGTTCGCATCCCGCAGGTGAGCCAGATGGCCCGGATTGCTGTTACTGGCACTCGGGTTCGATTCCCGAGGGGCGTGAAAAACAACCCCTCTAACATATAATTAAAAATATTCCATTCCATCGGATTTAATAGATGACACCATCTTATGATTTTCTAGTAAATATTTTTTAATAATCTGCTATTTTACTTACTATTATAAAATTTTTACTTACTATTATAAAATTAATAAAAAATTTCCTAAATTTTAAATTCGAATAGAGGTTTTTACTTTATAATTTATAATCTACAAAAAAGCACTTTATTTTCTTTTTCGTCTTCATTCTATCGATTTCGTTATATATTCATATATTTTTTGTTTTGTTATTTACTTTTCATTTCTAATTGAGATATTTCTTATTTAAATAAACCCCCACAGTTGTTGTGCTTGCTCACTTTAGACAAGCACGAATCAAATTTAGAATAGACAAATTGTCAAAAGAGCTTGCTTGGGCTGTTTCTCATTAAGACTTTGATCTTTTCTCCAGGGTATAAGTGTGATGTGTGGGTGAAGAGACAAGGGGAAGGGACGTCAGCCTGTCAGGTGTCCAAAAAGGCCGTAAATCACAATGTCAACCGCTTTAGAAAAATAATCCAACATATGCATCGGCTGCTTGGTTATTGCTTTGTCTCGTCAACGCATCGCGAAGATCCTAAAATGAACGAATCTGGAGTTGTCGAGTAGTCTTCAGGAGGGGGATAAACGAAGATAAGTTTCAGTACAAGGAAAACAGAAATCGAAATAAAAACAGGTCAATCTTTCACCCATTCGACTTGAAACAGATCTCATTAACAGCTATCTGAACGTATCAATCGGCGATAGAAAAACCACCAGATAGGAGACTGGATAGATTTCAACAAGCCTTGGGCTTCACGTCTAAAAATAAACCGGTGTGGGCTCTATACGACTGTCACTTAAAGCCTTATGTACTTTGAAATCAGATTACAAATTTTTAGTATTTAAATTCTATACAATGATTTTATTTTGCCGAGAGTTTTTAATTCATAAAGAGAAATCAATGTGGTTGTACTTAGCTTGATCCAATTAAATAAATATATAATATATTATATCAGTGGGATGTGGTCCATGGATGCTGTGATTGCAGCGGATCACTAAAATTTCAAACATTTAGAGTATTTTCATAAATATATAACGACTTCAATATATATCTACTTCAAAATTTCAGGAGGATCTTTAAATTTTCAAATTATTATCCGTTATTTCAAATATTTCTATAAAAAACATTTTTTGCTTTAAAAAGTAAGTATATTGGTTCTCAAAATGAAACAAAATTGTTGCATAGTTTTAAGGGACAATTAAAATGAATGAATTTTCCGAAAAGGGTGTGGATAGAAGGTTTAAAGTCTCTCGTCTGGTATATCTTTCAGTTGAAGCATGTCAAGACAAGTCCAGACGAGTTTTAGTCAAATAAAACTTGTAATCGCTGATGAACTATTAAAATAGCAATTATACAAAAAAAGAATAAATAAAGATGGTTCGAGAATTTTTGGAGTTTTCCATTTCTAAGGAACTCTCAATATATAAGATCAGAAATAGCTAAGAGTAGCTATAGACAAGGCATAGCTTGCTTATAGCAATAGAATTATAAGAAATTGGAGATTTTCTTATAGGACAGGCTGATTCATTGTGGAAGATGGTCGGTGATTTCCATTTCAGGGCTGTGGAGTTTAAGTTAGAAGACTTAATTTCTGACAAAGCAGTATTTGCTTGGGGCTAAGGCCAAAATATATTTTTTAAAAATCTATTGTTAAATTTGAAAAATAACCAATATGATCCTGTATTCGATGAAATTTGCAAAAAAAAAGCGAAGATTAAAATAAAATTTGAAAAAATGAAGGGTACTTATTTGGATAGCATCCCCTGGTTGAAAAGTCACCAAACGCCATTGATATCTATATATTTATTGATTTATAATTTCAAAATTATTCCAAATTTTTTAAACGTTTAATATAATCACACGTTTATAAAAATCTATTGTTTCGGGAGAATTTCTCACTTTATCAATGGAATTTTAAATAGTTAAAAAATTCATTTATAGAAATTTATTCGTTAGAAAAAGAACCGTTTTTTTCTTTTTTTAACTATTTAAAATTCTATTGATAAAGGGAGAAATTCTCCCGAAACGTTTGAAGATTTTGTTTATTTAATATTTGTCTTTATACATACCTATATGTATATTAAGATATAAAATAATTTATTTTTTAGAGATTATAGTTTCGAAGGCTTGACCAAAATTAGCTTTTAGAGTTCCGTATAAAAGTACAATTGAAACCTATTAGTCTGTCCGTATGTCTCAATGACTGCCCGTTGTAAACTAAAAAAGACACAACAAACTTGAAATTATTTTCCCTAAAATAAAAAATCGAATTAAAATTTTAATCTGATGATTATTTTGGAGATTATCGAATTTTTTTTGGAATCGATTAAGAAAAAATAAAAACCGGCGTCAAAAAATTAAATGCAACAAATAAAATACACTGGAAGGCATGAATAATATTACTATCTAGTTGCAACTAAACGACGAACATGAAATTACCTTGAAGTCGGTGCCAAACAAGACTTTTCCTTTAAGCGAGCGTACCCGCCAACGTACTAAGTAAGATCCGTCGAGTGCGATTCATAAAAGACACATATTCGGCACCGACTTCAAAAGTAATTTCATGTTAATATTTCGTCGTTTAGTTGTAACTAAATAAGATAATAATTCATTTTGTATGCCTTTTTAACCGACTTCAAAAAGGAGGAGGTTCTCCTATTCGACTGATTTTTTTTTTTTTTTTTTTTTGTTGTTGTGTATGCCTATGTTACCTCATATATCCGCTAATTGTCAACCGATTTTGAAAATTTTTTTTTGCATTGGGTCGGTCTAGCTTCCGATTGGTCCCATTTTTTTTTCGTTTTTTTTTCATAGGTATTAGACCTTTTTTATTAGGTTTGTTTAGACTCTAACCTCTTTGTTTATGAAACTGATTTCGATGGTCTCTTTTTTATCCGATAGGGAGTTGTCTTAAGGATGGTGTCATATTAATTTGGTCACGTTCTGATGATATGATGATCACTATTAATAACATCACTAAAGAAAGAGTAAAAATAATTTTTAAGAAAAAAAAATTTTTAAGAAAAAAATAAAAACCGTCTTCAAAAAATTAAGTGCAACAAATATAAAAATACACTAAAAGGT